>CM021102.1:324229711-324466009 GCA_007115665.2 Sequoiadendron giganteum
CTCTGATTCTCAAAATTCATGGAATGTATGAATATTTCATCAAAACCTATATATTCACATAGGGTACCTTCACAATAACCTCTCTCATTATATTTTTAATCTCCAAACCATTTTACCATGGTGACAATAGATGAAATGTTGTAAAAGCGTCATTTGCATTCAACACAAACTTATCATCATATTTTGTTTTCATGTATTTTATGCAAAAATAAACTACACCAACATATTTGGGTTGGTGTTTTAATTCTAGGGAATTCCTCTATGCATTCCCCTTGCCACTTATTATTTTTAGGCTACACTGTTCGTGCAAAATCTCTTAAGAGACATAAGTGCAAAAAACTACCAAATTATGACAAATTGGTTCTTAGAATCTATGGTACCTACAAGTATATATCTAAGCCTATAAATAAATGTAGGGTCCATACAAAATAATATATCAATTATTTTTATCTTCACACCATTTGATTGTGGAAATGATGGATGAAATGTTACAAAAAGTGTCATTGTTTTCAACACAAACTTGTTGGGAGCCATTTTATAGGTTCCATCTGTCATGGGGAAAAATAAAATGCACCAACATGTTCAATTGGGAAATTAAATTCTATATAAGGCCTTCATTTATTTTCCAAGTCACCTGATCATTTCAAGCTACACTATTCCAATAATCCAATAATGTTTGTTAAGAGATCTAAGTGCAAAATACTATCAAACTATGAAAAATTGGTTCGCAAAATCTATGGAACCTATAAATGTTTTTTTCGAACCACAATAACCCCTCTCAAGTCTTATTATGTCTAAACCATTTGACCGAGGTGACTATATATGAAATGTTGCAAAAAGAATCATTTGTGTTCAAAATAAACTTGCTAGGAGCCATATTTTGCATTCTTTGCTTCATGAGACTAAATAAACTGCACCAACACATTTGGGTGGGTAGGTTAATTATAGGGAATATATTTTCTTATTCCCTAGGTCACTCGATCATTTTAGGCTACACTATTCTAGCAAATTATTTTAAGAGACTTAAAAAAATAGTTCTCATAATCCATGGCACCTATAATTTATTTTTCTAAACCTATAGGTGGATATGGGGTCCCTTTATAATACCATATCTTGATTCTATTCAAATCGACAATGTTTGATCATTTCAACAATGAATGCATTCTTGCAAAAAGTGGCAATTGAGAGCAGTGTAAATGTGGAAACAAACATTTTTTTGCATTCCATGTGTCATGGGCCCAACTTACTATGCCAACACATTGAGGTGGGTGGTTTAATGCTATTAGACACCTTGTTTCACACTACAACTATCCTTATCATTCCAAACTATAGTTTACCAAAAAATTCTCTTAAGGGGCCTAAGTAAAATAAACCTTAAATATTTCATGATATACTCTTTATGATTGTACTAATCTTTCTCAATGATGTAAAATTGATTTATAGAAGGTGAAATGAGAATAGTAAAAATGCAATAATCATGGCATGAATGATATAGAAGGTAAAATGAGAATAGGAAAAATACAATAATCATGGCATAAATGATATAGAAGGTGAAATGAAAACAAAAAGTCACAAACATAAAATAGACAAAGATCAAAGTGTGAAAAAACATAGGAAGTGAATTCTAAAATGCAAATGAGATACTTACATTTTGCTAATACTTACATCACAATATAATTTGGTTCATTTTTTCACATGAAATGGTATTGATAAGCATACATTGGCTCACATGACTCATAGGACTCAATAATGTGAGTACTATGTACTTATGTGTACCCTTTGTCAAAATCCTAACACCCACTAAGATAACATGTTAGTGAGCTTGGTGTTAAAATTGTCATAAAGACATGAAAAAATGTAGTTAGTCCATATATACTAGTCCCACTTAAATTTTCCATGTTCTCATAGGTAGATTGAGATAGTACACCATGTGAACCAAGTTCATTGTAAAAAATCCACATATTTAACACTATTGATAAACATCATGCATTTTTATGGATATCTAAACATGATCACAAATATGTGGAATGACCCAATGGCTATCCTTTAATCATTGAAGTAAACATGCTCAAGAATAACCACTTGGTAGGGATAAAATAACCACTAGCAAATATGAACTTACTGCATCACCCTATCCACATAGTTGGTTAGTATATTGTTTATTTCATGTCATGGGTATACCACCACTACCCATGTATTTTACCTATGACCAGTAATAACCTATCACTCTTTAGCACAAGACCACAAACTAACCTACCAATGGGCATGCCACCTCAATATGCATAAATCTTTCTACCAAAGTGGATTCCTTTGTAAAAATGTATAGAAATAAAGATACTACCTAATAAGACTCATTAAATTAACACGAACTAGGCCATAAGGGGCCATACAACTCACATGATTTCAAAGAAAATATATTCACATAAAATTATTAAAAGAAAAAATTAGAATATAATCTTAATGATATATTCTCATATTATTTATAAATGTTTAGATATAAATGTAAGATTTTTTATAAAACATAAACATCAGTGCTATGATTTGTTAGTTTTTAACTTAGAAAAAAAGACCCACTATTGATCTAGCCAAATTATAATATTTGACACTTGTTCATTTGACATGTAGGGGTGTGGTCCCTCATAATAGTCACTCATTGGTCCAAGGAAGGAATAACAATAAATCATATGGGTCATGGTATACCAAACAATATAGAATATTTTTCCAAAGAAAGAATAAGATGAAATAACATTTATAGTTCCTTAGGATCCACCTTAAGAGGTAAAGTAACACAACAATGCAAGGATAAATATGATACTATAAACAACCTAAGATTCGAATATCATCATGAAGGAGGTCAATACTCTTGATAGGATGATCACACAAACTCTTCATCAAGATACACCAATAATCTATCTCGTTCTCATCTAGTCAAAGTCATCTCAAAATAGAGACAAGTCAACCAATAAACCAAACTCAATCCATAGTATATATTAGGAAAAACCAATTCATCTAAATCATGCCATCTAATAAAGCCTCTATATGACCAAGCCAAAGTGAGCAACCAAGACATAGACTAGGATCTAACTCACTAGACAAGATGAAAGACTAAAATAATTAATAATTTATTTAATTACTCAAATCAAAAGATATCCATTTTTCTTAGGTAATTATTCATTTATTAAACTAATGATTTATAAAAAAATATGGACAACATTGGTAGAACAAATTTGTATTAACCGAAAATTCATATAGGCATGCAATGTTATATGTTGCTAAAAGTACAATATATGTACAAGAAAGCCATATATGCTTACAAAAAATCCATATAGGCATATAATGTCACATCTATAATAGAAGAATATATTTACAAAATTGGCATAAAGGCATACAACAAAGGACCCTAATGCAATTGCTTCCCTACATAGGGAAGCAAAGAGATCATGAGCCACCTTTGAATTTCAAGTGGATGGAGAGCCATATGATCATGGTTTCTTTCAAACCCACTAACTCGACCTCCTCTTATAAGTTTTTTGTAGATTCACATAATACAATAAAAATATATACACATTAATATATAAAAATTTGAATTATAAAATAACATATAATAGAATAATCACTTACCTCAAACTAATAATCTTTTTACACTAAATTTTTTTCTCTTTATCCATAAGAGGGGGAATTTCATGAACTATATTTGTGAAGCCCTATGAAAATTATCAAGATACAAATTAAACTACAAATGAATATCATTCAAATTTTCACTTATACATAGATAAAAAAAATAAAAAAATATAAAATTTACTAATCTAGCTCACAGCTATGGTAAATGCATTGAAGATGCTACTTCTATGGCAACACCATGCTTCATTGTATCATGAATACCATGAGTATCAACTAATGTGATCAATAGAAAATGAAACAATTTTATTAAATTACCAAAATCTATCTAACATTATTTTACAAACATTGATTAAAAAATAGTAAATCTTACATTAGTGAAAGATGTATGGCAACTCCAACTTACAAGCCCTGATGTCAAAGGCACAACATTACCTTGTTTAACATCTAATGTGATTTTTAATATTAACATACACATAAGGTTAAAATATTTACATGTATTATATTTAATATTTCATTACTAATTATAGAGTTGTGGACTCAACATCATATAATTGGGAGTTGGAGGGCCATTGGATGTAGGGTGAAAACTTTGATATTTTATTACAATCAATTTAGTAATTTAGTTAATCTTACATTTCAAAATGAAATATAATATTTGATTTGACCTTGTTCAAATTTGCATTTCTATCAATTTGTTATATGTTTCATATAGTAGCCAATTTGTGAGGACAATCTACTCCAATATAGATGCATCATATTGTTGGACATGTTCATCTCGGTCATCCTTAGATCCATAATCACAAAGAGACCTAAAATATTGACATAAGTGAGTTGAACATCGAGACTTGGAATACTCACCCTCATCATCATGTTCTAAAGGCCTACTATGTTGTAAGAGGGTTTGAGTGAATTGATGAATTGTAAGGTCTTGACCTCAACACCCTCCTTCACAATGAAAGGGATTGTGACATGCTCAATATTTAGCTTGGAAAGGGGTATTGATTCTTTCTTTTTGGAATGTTGTGCTTGCACTTTTCCTATGCAAATCCCTCACCTCTACTCTAAAACTCTTGCATATCAAAGTAGTTTGGGATTTGGGATCTCGTTGAGGACAAAGTCACAATAGAGTTTCCTCAAAAATTATTGCAAGACCTTATTGTTATTGTATGGAGGATGGCCAAAAACCATCCACCAACTTTCCCAAAATTTATTCCTTGTCCCTTGTTGGTGGCACCAAAAAATAGAGAACCTCCATCAAGCGTCATGTAGGGGTGCATTATTTCATGGGTCAATGAGTAACACACACAAGTCAAATTTCAATATTTTAAAAATAAAAAAAATTGATAGGATAATTTGTCAAAATAAAATTATTTTTGTTTTGTCCTCTTTTTTATCAAGAGTTAATTTGGCCACTCACATAATCTATGTGAGAGATGATTGATTCTATTGAAGTGGTGAGGGTATACTGATGGGAGTTCATTCTTGATGGATCTTTCAACCTATCAATTATTGTCTCAAGTTCTCTCATTGTTTTATATTTTCCCTAATAGGTTTTCTTCTGTCTTGGGAGGATGTTGAGAAATTGTCAAAGGTATTTTCTATTATTTTTATTCGCCAATGGTTTTTATAAATTGGTGAATAAGGGTTTTCATCAATTTCTGGGGAATTCTCAATTCCTATAAATTTTAAAAAAATTACTCAAAAATAATTCTACCTGGCTATTTAATCAAAAAATTACACTAAAAACTAAGAAAACCTACCTCCTTAACCTCAAGGATGTCGTGGTGGCATTTTGGTGGCGATTAGATGGAAATTTGACAATTTCACAATGCAAGCACACTCTTCCCAAGTAGCATTCCATGTTTTGTAGGTGAGAGGCTGAGTTCAAATGAGCTTGGCTTCTTACTATTTATTCTTTATGTCTAACATAATGTAAGAACGTTATAATGTGCTTGAGTAATGTCTTCTATGGGGCCAAAAAGTGGTGTGGCTTCTTTTTGGTTCCCCATATTTTTGCACTTAACCTATGATTATACCCTTCATACAAAATATTGAGCATTGACCTTCTTAAGAGTAGTGACATACAATTGTGAAACATGAATAGTGATACTCCAACTATAGATATTGTCATGAGACCTTAGGGTATCAATAATATCAAAATATTATGCTCCAAAATATTAGCATAGTTGTTATCATTCTAAAGGAGTTGTATTAGATGCTATCATTCTAAAGTGTTGGAGCACCCAGGAGCAACTACACACCAAAATAAGCCTACACAAAAAAGAAGAAACATGCGATGCTATTTCACTAGGAGTGAAAAGAAATGTATTGAAAAATGTGATGAAATACATAATGTACAAAGTGCCTTATAAAGGCATTAAAATATGCAACGAGTGTGAAAACTACTTAGCACGGGAAAAAAACTACCCAAATAACCAATGCACAATTATTCTTAAGTAAACTTAACAAGGAAAAATATTCACACTAACACCCCTCCTTAAGTGCAACTTAGGGAAAATACAAATTCAAATTGAGATGCAAAAATGGGTCCTGGAAATGAGGCCATGTTAGATAACCAATCACAACTACAATGCAAAACAAAATATCTCACAACTAGAGAAAAGGATAAAAACCCTATGGGAAAATCCCCTCTCCAAAAGAGAGAAAAATAGAAAAGAGAGAAAGAAGGAAGGACTCATCAAGAACCCCCAAGGACAACTTCCTTCACCCCAAGCATCAATCCCAGAAAAATATAGGAAGGAGATGTCAAAGGTTTAGTGAATATTTATGCAACCTACTACTCCATAGGCAAACACTCCAAACTCAAAACACCCTCCTGAATGAGCTACTAAATGAAGTACATGTGGATCTCAATATGCTTAGTGTGTTGATGCTCCACTGGTTTCCGATAAATATGTATGGCACTTTGATTATCACACCATAGAGTAGTGGGATGATCAGCAAGAAATCCAAACTCAACCATCAACTGTCGAAGCCAAAAAACCTCCTAACTAGCCAAAATAAAACCTTGATACTCAACCTCAATCAATGATGATGCAATAGTAGTTTTCTTCTTGCAAGACCATGAAATCGGACCAAAACCAAGACAAAAGACAAAGCCAGAAGTAGAATTCCAATCATCAACATCACCAACCCAATCTAAGTCAGTGAAGCCCACAATCTAAGTAGCACCTGATGTGTAATGAATGCCAAACTGTCTAGTGCCCTGAATGTACCACAAGATGTGTTTGGCTGACTTTCAATGACTCTCATGAGGATCTTGAGAGAAACGAGAGACAAGACCAACTACAAAGGAAATATCAAGATGACTATGTGTCAAGTACAAAAGGCTTCCAACCAAATGTCGATACAAGGTAGCATCCACTAACATAGTACTGTAGAAGACTAATGAATCTGAAGACCAAGGAAGAAATGCAAAAGACCAAAGTTTTTCATATAAAACTGCTTTGTCAAGGCTCTCCAAGTATCCTCAATCATGATAGGATAATTCCTAGTGAGAATCAAGTCATCCACATAAAGAAAAATAATGAGAAGATCCCCTTCATGCCTTTGAATGTAAATTGTAGGGTCAGAGTGACATCTAGTGAATCCAGAAGCAAGAAAAAAACTATCCATCTTCTCATACAAAGCTCGAGGGGCTTGTTTGAGACAATACAATGAACATTGAAGCCTAAAAATAAGTGAAGGGTCCTGCAAAAATCCTCATGGCTGCTCCATATAGATCTCCTCCTAAAGATCACCATGTGTAGGGAAACACTCTTCACATCCATTTGATACACTGGCCAACCTTGAGATGTAGCAATAGAAGTACAAGGTGAATGGAATCCATCTTAGCAACATGAGAAAAGGTCTCTAAATAGTCGATGCCCTCAACTTAAGAAAACTCCTTAACCACAAGACGAGCCTTGTACTTGTAAATAGAACCATCAATTGCAAACTTGGTACAGTACACCCACTTGCACCAAACCAAATTTATTCCCTTAGGAAGCGGAACAAGATCACAAGTATGATTCTTCATCAAAGAAGAATATTCCTTAGCCATAGCACTATCCCACTCTGGAAAACCTAAAGCATCTAAAAACTTTTGAGGATTAGTAGAAACTACATGACTCAAAAGATGGATACTTAAAGTTTAGGAACAAAGACAAAGAGAAGTGTTGGGGTCACTTGCATGAGAACCAACCTTCTTAAGAAGAGTGTGAGCCCAAAGAGGTTGTGGGGTGTAGGCTTAGGAGAAGAGGGAGTTTAGTCAACAACAATATCAATACCATCACCAAGAGAATCAACAACATCATCATCATCATCAAAAATAATAGGAAACAAAACATCCTCTAAAGAAGAACTAGGAAGAAGAGAGGTAGAGTCCTGTGATGGAGAATCCTTCGAAATGAAAGACTCATAAAAATGAACATCACAATGAAAATTTACCTCTTTATTGATAGGATCAAACAAACTATAACCCTTCACATCCTCATAGCAGCCAATGAAGATGAATCGTTGACTCTTCTTCTCCATTGCTTTGTGCCTCCCTACTGGAATGAATTTCCATAAATTACGGAAAAATACTCTGAAGTAGGAGACCTTAGGTTTGACATGAGACAAAGCCTCCTCAAGAGTCATATTTCGCATTACCTTATGAGGCATACAATTTCGAATGTAGTTGGAACAATTAACAACCTCTGCACAAAAATCTAGAGCGATGGAACTAGACT
This sequence comes from Sequoiadendron giganteum, assembly GCA_007115665.2. Taxonomy (NCBI): domain Eukaryota; kingdom Viridiplantae; phylum Streptophyta; class Pinopsida; order Cupressales; family Cupressaceae; genus Sequoiadendron; species Sequoiadendron giganteum. The sequence goes on from CM021102.1 coordinate 324,238,066, forward strand.
AGATAATGCAATTGGCCATCTCTCGTTGGGTTTTGTTCTTTCACTTAACCACACCATTCTACTGTAGAGTGTATGGCACTGTGTGTTGATGAAGAATATCTTGAGTACTACAAAAATCTTGAAATTCCTAGTTGAAATACTCCCTCCCATTATCTGTGTGAATATTCTAAAGGGAATGTCCTGACTGTTTCTCCATGAATGAAAGGAATGTCATGAAGAAGCGAAGAACCTCATCCTTGTACTTCAAAAAGTACACCCAAATACAACGAGAGAATTCATCAATGAAGGTAAGAACATACTTGGCCCCGAAAAATGAAGGAAGGGGAAATGACATAAGATCACTATGCACCAACTCAAGGGGTGTCGAAGCATGTGTGGCCATACCTTTCGGAAATGGATCTCGATGATGTTTCCCAAGTACACAACCTGGGAAAACCTCATCAGAATAAGAGATATGAGGCAAACCAATCACCAAGTTATATATGATCATTTATTGGAGATATCTATAATTTAGGTGCCTAAACCACTCATGCCACAACTTTCTCACAGAATTTGCATGAGCAATAAAAGGATTATCATAATAAAGGCCTAAATCCATCAAAATTATACAAATGGGATCTATGATCAACTACTCTAGTAGCAACAATATTCTCAAGATTCTCCAACTCTCGAATAGTCACATCACTAGGAGGGAACTCAACAAGCCTTCCATCAACATGCTGAAAATTTTGATAAATGAAGAGAAGATTCTATGAAATATCAAGAACAAGAAGAACATCATCAATGCAACCATCCTACATCTAAACTAATCTTTTCGCTAAAATATGAATTTGAGAAGAGTTTCCAACTGCAATATGAGTGGTATGACTATTAGAAAGAGAACCAAGAAGATTTGGATCATGAGTCATGTGATGTGAGGCACCATAATCAAGAATCCAACCATCATGGGTAGAGGACAAACCTCTTGTTGCAAGGTCTTGGCCTTTTCCCAAGGAAGAGGTCTTCAGCATAGCAATGTTGTGCTTCTTCATAGGTTCCTCCAATGTTGTGAGCCTCACAAAACAATGTGCATTATCATGCCCTAACATTCCACAGAAGGAACAATTTTCCTTCTTCTTAGACTTGGAAGATGATTCTCCTGAGTTAGAAGAAGGAGGAGGTGCAGTATTCTAATCATTCTTCTCCTTAGGCTTGGAGAGATTCTCACTACCTTGAGGAGAATTTGTCTTAGGCTTCTTCTTATTTTTACCCTTTCCCTTGAAAGATTGAGCCATCAAGGCATGAATCTTAGGAAGAGCATCCATCTAGATCAACTTGGCTTGCTCCCGAGCCAATTGATCACAAACATCTCAAAAGAAGGAATCTGATAAGCATCTCCTATAGCATCCATGGTAGAATAGAAGGTGGAATAAAATACTAAAAATGCACCACACAACTTAGATAGGATCAAGAAGATACACTCTTTATCTGTCTTGGCATGACCACACCCTTTGAACTATGATAGAATCAACTTGAACTATGCAAGGAAGTCCTAAACAGTGGGAAAGGCATTTGGAGATGTGATGGGAAAACTTCTCAAAGTCCTTAGTGAACTCGGGTTGTTTGGCATCCAACATTTGCTAAAGACCCCGAGATCATGGTAGAATAGAAGGTGGAATAAAATACTAAAAATGCACCACACAACTTAGACAAGATCAAGAAGATACACTCTTTATCTATCTTGGCATGACCACACCCTTTGAACTATGATGGAATCAACTTGAACTATGCAAGGAAGTCCTAAACAATGGGAAAGGCATTTGGAGATGTGATGGGAAAACTTCTTGAAGTCCTTAGTGAACTCGGGTTGTTTGGAATCCAACATTTGCTAAAGACCCCGAGATTGCAACAACTATGTCATCTCAACAACATTTGTTAAAGACCCCGAGTTTGCAACAACTATGTCATCTCAAGCTTTCATGTGTGATAGTTGCGCGAAGTGAGCGGGTCAATTTTTGGTTCTAAAATGGTGTTCACACAAGCCAAAGCATCTCTAGAAATACCTCCACAAGCCTTAGCTCAACCAAAAACCAAGGTGCCATAGTATAAAAAGACTTATTTCTTCACTTATCTCACCAATGTGGGACAAAAGTTGTAGCCAAGTAAAAATAACTCCATTCTAGCAAGGAAGAATTAAGAATGATGGAAACCCTCTTTAGGATTTTTTCCTTCTCGAACAAAGAAGATTGCAGCCAACTTGCCAGCTTCTTGAGCCACCAAACACTTACAACCTCTAATAGAATATTTTGCAGCGTTTGGAGCAAAAAATGCCTCCAATGAACACAACCTTCAAGGAAATCTTTGCAAAAAATAATTGCCTCCAATGATTGATTCATAGGATGCAAGTTGGAACCGATGAATGGTTCACCACTAAGCCGAAACTAAGGAGTGGTTCCTCAGTGCACCAAGGCCCGAACCAAGGAGTTGTTCCACACCTATCAAGAATGAGACTGTCGAGTGAAACGCTTGTAAAGAACGGCTTTGAACCGCAACAAGAATAAATCACAACCTCTTCCACATCAAAAAAATGAACAAGACAAAATTGATGCCCAAGAAAAAATCTTGCACTCCACAAGTAGATCACCTCAAACAAATAATTTTATGCCCCTCAAATGCTGCCAAAAAAAAAAATTCAAAGAACTGCAAAAAAAATGATGGCAGTTCAATAAAGATCGCACCAACACAAAATTCACGGTCTCCAAAAATTAAAATACCACTTTTGGCAGAATCATGCCTTTTGCAGCAATAGAATCTCAGGGAACTGAAACGTTCCTCCAAACGGAATTAATCTTTCTCAATAGAAATTAGCCTCAAAGAAAATGCCACCATTTTTCCTTCAAATTATGTCTGGCGAAAACTCTCTGGAAGGTGGTTGCAGCAAAACTACTTCGATACCATGTTGGAGCACCCAAGAGCAACTGCACACCAAAATAGACCTTCATGAAAGAGAAGCAATAGGAGATGCTATTTCACCATGAGTGAAAAGAAATGTATTGAAAAATGTGATGAAATACATAGTATACAAAGTGCCTTATAAAGGCATGAAAATATGCAACGGGTGTGAAAATTACCCAACAGGAGAAAAAACTACCTGAATAACCAATGCACAATTAATCCTAAGTAAACTTAAGAAGGAAAAATATTCATGCTAACATAAAGGAATTGTATTAGCTAAACTATCACAAAATGTAATTCATCTCCATGGAAATCTTACTAACATAAGGCATTATTATAAAGGTGTTGTAGTAGTTAGCAAACATATCATTTAGGGATTCTATGTTCCTTTTTCCTAACCCAATTATCTCAATTACATACATATCCTTCCTTATAGACATAGACCCTAGGTCCTTCCTTCTTACTTAAACATTAAATAGAAAAAAATATTTATATATATTGTGGAATTGATTAACATATGAAATGCTAAAAGTGGCATCTTCAAAAAAAAATTATCAAATAAAACACAATCAATATATCCCCAAAATGTAAATGAATGGCTTATGTTGTCAAACAGGGCCTTAGTTTTAATTGTTTCTAACCTCATACAATCACTTAAAGTAATCAACAATCATGTAAAAAAGGATTTTTACTAACCACTGCAATAGTATAACCTCACATATTTGAATCTCATCAATATAAACAACTGTATACAATTAGGTACATTAATTTTATCAATGATCAATGAACATGAACTGAATATATCTCAACGAGTTAGTTGATTCATAGACTCACCTCCACAGACTATAGCCTATACACACAATATAAGATACAATAAGAAATGATCACATTTTTTATTCATTCAAGACAGAGTTTGTGTATAAATTATTCTTTATTGAATTATGCCCATAAGTATTTTTGAAGGTGGTGGTGATAAGAAATGGCCTTTGTCAATACATCTAACACATTTTTACTCTAGTTATCCTTACTTTTAATTTTTTCTAACCTCATACAATCACTTAATGTAATCAACAATCATGTAAAAAGGATTTTTATTAACCACTATAATAGTATAACCTCACATATTTGAATCTCATCAATATAAACAACTATATACAAATAGGTGCATGAATTTTATCAATGATCAATGAACATGAACTAAATATATCTCAATAAGTTATTTGAGTCTTAGATTCACCTCCACATGAGGTGTTATGAAACTAAAAGGAACTTTAGCCTATACACACAATAAAAGCTATAATGAGAAATAATCACATTTTTTTTCATTCATGACAGAGTTTATGTAGAAATTATTCTATTGAATTATGCCCATAAGTATTTGTGAAGGTGGTGGTGATAGGAAATGACCTTTGCAAATACATCTAACAGAAAACCATTTTCAATTATGCTTTGATGGTATCCTTGCCCTTTTTCCCAAGCTCCAAATTGAATGCACATGAACAATGTGTTATTTTATATTTAAATAAAAAAATTTAAAGCCTTTTCAACATACCAATTTCAAACTTACCTAATATCAAGGCATTTCTTGAAGCCTTATTAATATTAGGCATTTTATCAAACAACTCATTGGACTTGCCTATGCTACCATTTTTATCTTCAAGTTTGCCTCATATTTGTGATTCCCTTTTAAGAGTAGTAATATAAGCCTTTCTATAATGTGAACAAGTAATGTGGGATGCAACAAACTCTTGTTTTAAGTGGTTGAGGGCACTTATTTTTGGATGAGGGCATCCCCATCAATACCAACAAGTGCCCACCATGGCCAACAATAATACAACCCAAAACATTCCTATGTCCATCTCCAGATGATATTTTGATAGACCCTAGCAACACAAGTAATATCAATACTTAGTACAATCCCACTATACAATTCAAGTTTGAAAATGACACTTCTTCTACATGGAATCAGTAACCTCTTCCAAGCCACATCCATTCTTCTTGTTCACTTATATGCGTGCCTCCCAAAATGGTTTAGAGACCTTGCCATCACAACATCTAACAAAATCCCTTTTCAATCATTTTTTGATGGAAGCCCATAACCTTATCATTCCTATCACTTCCAATAGAGCTATAGAAGAGAGTTGATATTCCTTCTATAGTGTCACATGTAATGCTTCTCTTCCTCCAAGGTGCCTATACATTTGCCATAAATCTATCTCCTCCCTTTTTCAATGTAGTTTTTTTTTTTTTCATGTACATGTAATGCCCATAATTTACATTAGGGAAAACCTGACTAAATTTTTTTTTTAAAGAAGTCACATATAATTCATTTAGGAGATTTACCATGTTCCACATGGTGACTAAACTATATGCATCGACATAACTTTTTTTCGATCCTATGCCTCTCGAAGTCATTGCCTGATCAAATCCACCTATTGCTCTATATCCTATATCATCTCTAGACCAATCCCCAATTTATCCTTTGTGTGATCCCAACTCAAAGGAGTCTTGAAAGGTCTAATGTACAAGGCCTAATTTGGTGGTATCGCATCACATCCTTGTCCAATGATATAGCTGACGAAGATCGGCATGCATCTTCTTCACCCATGGATGTGTTGCATAAGGTGTCTTGTATACTTGCCATTAAGGGCTCTCTATGATTGTATCTCATGTTGTACCTCATTGTACCACTCATCCACTACTAAATTTTGTAGTATTCAATCCCTCAAATTTGTGCCCAATGACATGGATGATAGCTCATGTCACCTCTAGCTCAAAGAATTTGCTACCATATTCGTTGGGGATAAGGATTTGGTTCTATCATCAAGATAGGCATCTAAGATAGCAGTGCCTTAGTGATTTCAATTCAAAATCACAACAAAGACACAACCTATTGAACCATAAAGCAGAAGCAGGCATAGTTGTATCCCCCATTGATCCTACTGAGGAAAGTGAATGCTTCACATATAATAGATTCAACATAAACAACAAACCATGAAAGACAAAGCAATAATGAACACACAGATATACGTGGGGAAAACCCTTTCGGGTAAAAAACCCCACCTCCAAAACATTCAGCTCATCTATATTATTCAATAACTAAAATGATTACAATATAAATCCAGAGCTATATGCTCTTCAGGATATTACATCTTGTCCATCATGGAGAATATAGGTAGGTAACAAAACCAGAACCTTCACACTGTTCTAGCACCTTCTCAGTACACAGTGTAGATTCCCTTCAGCTCCTCATAATAGACTATCACAGCCAGCCTATCAGCTAGCATAGCCCCAAGGCCTCATAGCAGGTTCACATCAAAATAGATCTGAGAGATAGAGTGTTCGCAGTTTCAATGCCTTAGCATACTGCTTGAACACACTTCACATCTCTCACCCTCAGTCCATGGCTTTTCCTTTCAACAACAGTCAACCAGGATAATAATTATCCTCCCTGCAGAAATCGACCATTCCCTGATAATGTGCACCGACCATTCAAATGCATTGAGCCACCCACTCATTAAACCAAGCCCAGACGCGTTCGTCAACCAGCCATTCAATAATGCAGCTCAATCACACACAAGAAATATCCATACGGCCAATCAGATCATAAAGATCTTACACGTGTCACCAAACCATTCATCGTTCGCTTCTGACAATCGGTCCATCTCGATCAACCGAGCTCCGAGCTCATACCACGTTACCGCAACCCCAGTTGAACCACCTTGCAGTATGGTGGTAAGCCATCCAAGCTCGCACCCTAACTCCACCGCACTACCGCATCGAGCTCAAGCACCTGTCGCAGTATGGTGGTGAGCTCGCTCGAGCTCACCTCGCCATCTACCACACTACCGCATCCCAGACCGACTCGCCTCGCGGTATGGCGGTAAGCCATCCGAGCTCCCTCGAACTTTGGCCCAAGACACCACTGAGCTCAGCCATTAATTGCCTTCAACCAACCAGACGCTGTCATCCTGCCATGTGTCACCCTACCATTCCCTTTCGCTCTTCGATTCTGAGTCCAACTCTATCAACCCAATCGCCAAGCTCAACGAGCTCCCCACAGCCCTTACCGCTCTACCGCAACACCCACTTGACTTGCCCGCAATATGGCGGTAAGCATACTGAGCTCGCCTGAGCTCTTACCGCACTACCGCGGCCCTCTCGAGCTCACCTTGCGGTATGGCAGTAACCGCCCTTGCTGACAGTTGGCGGTCTTACCACGACCACCGCGGTCAGCCCTTTGGCTGGCCGTCATATGACGGTAACCGCCAACCAGTCGCTGGCGGTCATACCGCATATGGCGATGATCGCCAGACCCAACCGTAGGCGGTCTCACCGCGCTACCGTGGTGAGAGAAACCACCGCCTGTGGTACCACGGTAACCACCACGACCACCACAAGCGGTCTCACCGCGCTACCGCAGTGAGTCGACCCACCGCCTGTGGTATGGCGATAACCGCCAAGGCCACCGCTAGACAGAAACCACCAAGAACAAGCCAAGTCATTGTGGTAAAGGCCAAAACATGAAGAGAACCACCAAGGTTGATGGAGAAAACATACTAGAAAGATAAGGCATAAATTCCAACAAACTCCCACTTGATGCAGGCTTTCAGGCATCCTCCAAACATCCAACTAGGACCAAAAAACATGCTTCCACACTCCAACCAAGACCTCTGCAACGACATCAAAAAATGTCCACCAACTCAAGCACCAGCTCTAAACACAGGAACACGCCAAGGTGTGTATGCACCAGTCTCAGGAACAAAAACAATTGATCCTCCAGGCGACAAAAGGCAACAAAGCAGCAAAACATAAGGCAAACCTGCGAACACCATCTCTAGAACAAGAAACCAACCTGCTAGAATAGCAACCAGAAACTGACTGCCAACCATCCAACTAATCAAACCCAAGTGATTAAAAACCAACACCCATAGCTCATGCTGAAACATCCAACCACCCATACCTCACAAGTATGAAAAACTACAACAAACTTATGCCATCATAAAACTACCCATCTCAGCAGCAAACAAGCACCCTGTGTCAACCAGTCATAGACCAAACACTTCTAGGTACTCCCACTATAAGGGCACTATCTTAGTGAGTGCAAACAAAGCACCATCACAAATGATCTAGGAAAACCAAGTCCACCAACTTCTGCACAAAGAAATGTAGCCATATAGTTCCAAGGAACAACCACACCAATCTGCAACACCTGCAACCACATGCTGCAAGGAACATTTCTCTCAATTGTCTTCCACAGCTCTTCCAAACACCTTCAAAGTTGACTGAAGAAAGAAACAACACGGCTTCACAAACATCTAAAGTCAAATGAACATATAGGAAGAACAAGACTAGATTAGAGAGAAAACAACAAATCAAACCATGTTGCCACCTTCTACACACACTTCTAAATGCAAGTAGTGACAAGAATGATCTTCTTCAAATCCCAAAAGAGAAAGGCCTTAACAACATCCAACAACACCATGGATGTAAGCACCTCAAAGAAGATCAGACTTACCCATATAACCATCTCCTACCAGTCCTCAAAAGCACAAGGAGATAAACAATGTTATCCATCTTCCATTATGAATCCTTCAGAATCTCAAACAACTCAAGACTCATATCCATGAAAGATAAAGCATAAAACACATCTGAAAGATATAATGGGCAAATACCTTTCAAAAGAACATTGTCGAGTAGACCAAGGAGAAAAGAACACATGCTCATCCAAGATATACAAGTCACTGTGACTTACCCAAGAGCATTCTCCATCATGGTCTATGTTGAACTCACATTCAACCAAGGTGCAGACAACTCGGACTTTCAGCTGTAACAACAACATTCTCATAAGAATTCTAGCCTCACCTTATTCTCCATGCATCTATGAGTGTCAGCAACCTCTCATCTCATGCTGACTTCAATCTTCAATATTGCAGCAAACATGAAGTCCACCAGCATATGACCAATGCACTCAAATCATGGAGAAACCCCAGACCACTGTCAAAGCTCCAAACCTAGAACAGGAACTTATCATGACACCATGATCTACACATCCCCATGGGAGATTCCATGCTTCAAGTGAAATGTCCATGGTCTTCAAGAGCCAATGCAACATGCCAAAACTCTAAACCACAAGCAAGAGTGTACCATGACATAAAGCAAACAAACTCTAAACCAACATCACCTGTCAAGCACCACCAGCATCTCATCCAAAGACTACCAAGGTCCTTCATGGCTCCAAGAGGCTGCACACCTTAAAATGGTAAACATGCAGATTCAAAAAATCTGCAACACCAAAGAAGACCATTCACCACCAAATGATGAATCCATAATCACTGCTAAAGCTCCCACTGAACTGTGACACTAAGCTCTCCAAGCACCATGACTGACCACACCATCACTTGTCAAAAACTTACACTCACCAATGCAACAAGCTCTCCATGACAATGTGATACACATGCTTCAGGTTCCCATAACTGACTATTCAAGTACTCCAACACCATCCATCCTTCCATCTCAAAACAGCCACCCCAATGCACAAGTGACCACGGACAAGGTCAGCTAATAGATCTGCACTACACAGTTACAACCTCGTGGATATAGATAGTCCACATTTGAGTTGTCTCATAGCAAACATTTAGGTAAGGACAGCCCACGACATTGCACAACTCATGGATGCAACCAAATGTAAACCTGCAAATCTATCATCGCATTGGAAACTGTAAAACTAAGTTATACAAAGAGAACAACCATGTAGACAACCATGACTCAAACACCAGATCAAAGACCAGATCTGATTTGCCAATCACGTCCACAACTCAAGCACCATAGTCCAAGCAACTATAAAGCACCACCACAAGAAATGTTGAATGAAATAACACATACCAACATTCTCGTGTAGAGAAGACACCACACCTCCTCTAAGACATGCTAAGCTACAACTATCTCATCTAGTCACACCCCAAAACAGGATCTAGAAAATAGCAAACAGCAGCTCCACACAAAACAATTTTTCCCTGACCATGCAAAACCACAGTGTTTGCAAAACACCCATGCATCTCCATCTTCACTGCTCATCTAGATGACTCAGGAGTCTACACACAACCATCACAATTAACCAAAACAATGAAAGAACATGAATGCAACATATACTTTTTAAGAAAATATACACAAAACCTTCAGAGCCAAAGACATGAATCTGAACCATGTGAGTGCAAGACACAGGCACATAGGAACAATGAGTCCATTTCAAACCAGTTCCACTGCCACAGTCATGCACAAGAAAAAGAGAACCAAGCTATCCAGAAGTTGCAGACCACCAAGTTCACTTCATAGCCTCCATGCAGTCAGAGCACCAGAGAAAACTGCCTTCAGTGCTAAGTCAAAACACCCAGCACAAGCACAACACTCCATAGATTATTAGCAACACAAGCAAGTCCATACCACCAGGGAGCCTCTCACACAGACACCTAGCATGAACACCATGCTTTGTTGCAACACAACCACAAGCACATCTCATGCCCTTTGCATTAGGAACTTTGCTACGAGCCAGGAGTCCCAGACCATGTTGTCACCATGACCAACTCCAGTCATCTCCAACGTCTTTCAAACTATATGTTGAGTCAATGAAGAAAAAATTCCACTCACCGAAGGATCAATCACCAACTGATTTGTCCAAACTTCCTCAAGCTTGCCAGGCTAAGAAATCACCACAGGAGAAAACCCAGAACTTCAGCAAAACATGCTCTGATACCACTTGTTGGTATCAAGAGCAACAAGCTCCCAACTCTGATACCACTTGTTGGGGATAAGGATTCGGTTATGTCATCAAGATAGGCATCTAAGACAGCAGTGCCTTAGTGATTTCAATTCAAAATCACAACAAAGACACAACCAACTAAACCATAAAGCAGAAGCAGGCACAGTTGTATCCCTCATTGATCCTACTGAGGAAAGTGAATGTTTCACATATAACAAATTCAACATAAACAACAAACCATGAAAGACAAAGCAATAATGAACACACAGATATACGTGGGAACACCCTTTCGGGTAAAAAACCCCCCCTCTAAAACATTCAGCTCATCTGTATTATTCAGTAACTAAAAAGATTACAATACAAATCCAGAGCTATATGCTCTTTAGAATATTACATCTTGTTCATCATGGAGAATACAAGCAGGTAACAAAACCAGAACCTTCACATTGTTCCAACACCTTCTCAGCACATAGTGTAGATTCCCTTCAGCTCCTCATAACAAACTGTCACAGCCAGCCTCTCGGCTAGCACAGCCCCAAGGCCTCACAGCAGGTTCACATCAAAACAGATCTGAGAGATAGAGTGTTCGCAGTTTCAATGCCTTAGCATACTACTCGAACACACTTCACGTCTCTCACCCTCAGTCCATGGCTTTTCCTTTCAGCAACGGTCAACCAGGATAATAATTATCCTCCCTATAGACATCGACCATTCCCTGATAACGTGCACCAACCATTCAGATGCATCAAGCCACCCACTCATTAAATAGGGCCCAGACGCGTCTGTCAACTAGCCATTCAATAATGCAGCTCAATCGCACTCAGGAAATATCCATACGGCCAATCAAATCATAAAGATCTTACACGTGTCGCCAAACCATTCATCGTTCACTTTTGACAGTCAATCCAGCTCAGTCAACTGAGCTCCGATCTCATACTGCATTACCGCAGCCCCAGCTGAAACCACCTCGTGGTATGGCGATAAGCCATCTGGGCTCGCACCCTGACTTCACCGCGCTACCGCACCCAGCGCAAGCACCTGTCGCGATATGGTGGTGAGCTTGCTCGAGCTCACCTCGCCATCTACCGCACTATCGCAACCCAGACTGACTCGCCTCGCGATATGGCGGTAAGCCATCCGAGCTCCCTCAAACTTTGGCCCAAGACACCACCGAGCTCAACCATTCATTGCCTTCAACTAGCCAGACGCTACCATCCTACCACTTGTCGCCCTGCCATTCGTTGTCGCTCTTTGATTCTGAGTCCAACTCGGTCAACCCAGTCACTAAGCTCAACGAGCTCCCCACAGCCCTTATCATGCTACCGCAGCACCCACTTGACCAGCCCGTAGTATGGCGGTAAACATACCGAGCTTGCCTGAGCTCTTACCGCACTATCACGGCCCTCTCAAGCTCACCCTATGGTATGGCGGTAACCAACCTTGCTGACCACTGGCGGTCTTACTGCGGCCACTGTGGTCAGCCCTTTGGCTGGCCGGGTATGGCAGTAACCGCTAGCCAGTCGTTGGCGGTCATATTGTGGCCACCATGGTCAGTCATTTGACTGGCTACAGTATGGTAGTAACCGTCAGACCCGACCACAGGCAGTCTCACCGCGCTACCGCAATGAGAGAAACCACTGCCTGTGGTACCGTGGTAACCACCATGACCACTGCAGGCGGTCTTATCGCACTACTGCGGTGAGTCGACCCACTACTTGCGGTATGGCGGTAACCGCCAAGGCCACTGTTGGTGGCCTTACTACGCTACCGCGGTGAGAGAACTCACCGCGTGCAGTAAGGCGGTAACCACCAAACAAAAACCGCCAAGAACAAGCCAAGCCGCTATAGTAAAAGCCAAAACATGAAGAGAACCACCAAGGCCGATGGAGAAAACATGCCAGAAAGCTAAGGCATAAATTCCAACAATATTCTCCTTCCCTTTGCTGTAACACACATCAAATTCGTACTCATTTAGGAATTGCATAAAATTCCTCCAAGTAATAAAGTGGTGTCCCAAAATAAAGTGTCTCCAAAAAACTAGAGAATGAACTATTGTTGTCAACTCCAAGTCATGAGTAAGGTAGTTCAACTCGTGGGTCTTGAGTTTTTCGCAACTCGTATGCGATCATTCTACCCCCTTGAATAAGCATCGTGTTGGTGTAAATAGGTTTTTTGCCTATCGAGGTCCTATTTACATTGTCGAGTCCACTTAGGTCCTATGAAGGAATCTTTCTAGTTAAGCATTAATTGTCACTTATCTTATCTAGTTGGCATTTATTTAATTCTTGTGTCCTAGGTTTTTATGAGTTAGTTGTCTCATGTGATTGGATTAAGACACTTGTCATGATCTTTTATAATCCTAGTCCTCACCTTGCCTATATAAGAAAGGCTTCATATGTACATTGTTATATTCAGTGTGGCTGCTATTTTGACATTCTTGCATCCTTAATCATAGCATTTTATTTCTACCATCTCTCTTGTCAAAGTTATTTTGTCTTGTACATGGTCTTGGGATGTTGAAAGGTTCACCATAAACTCCTACATGGTATCAGAGCTTTAGTGTTGCAGATTTTCTTCCTAGATCTAAGGGACCAATCTTGGTGTGAAATTTTTGCTAGGTGTGAGTTAGGGTCTTGAGAACCTTTCTATTGAATCCAGGGTGTTAGAGAAAGTCAGGTTTGGCTTTCATTTCATCAAATTTTATCATATATTGACCGATCTACAAGGGTTTGAAGGAAGGATTTCAATTGCCAGATCTAGGAGCTAGTTGATTTTTTGAAGCAGTTTGGGTGAAAACCAACCTCACCATTGTGTTTGGGTGGCTCGAGAACCCAAGGGTCAACTTTCAAATCATCAATTTTGACACTTTTAATCAAAGTGTTAGGCAAAAAATGTAGGTTGTACGGATCCATACTAGGTTGTACATCCCGCACAATTTATAGATTTCATTGACTTGTCAAGGTGAATATTCACTCGACATATTCTCCTTTTGCATCATCATTTGTCCTCCCCTATGTCAACACTGGTCGCATAAGCTATTTCGATGCATTTGATTGATGGTATAGGTTTTTTTTGACTTGTAGGATTTTTATTAGTTTAACCTACGACCATACCATATGGCCGACTTGGCATATTTATGATCATTGTTGACTATCCATACAATATACTATCCCTATCAAATCGTTGTTTGCATTATTTATTAATCTGTCACTATCAATTGTTGGAGGGTACACACTTGGATCGACATTTATTTCCTTCAGGTATGATATTATTTATTAATTGCAAATTTATTTTAAAAGTTTTATTGTTGACCATGTTTTGTTGGTCGCGGTCATATGTCGTGACCAACGACTGCCAAAAGGGGGCTTGTGTTGGATGGTGAGTGAAGCCGCCATTGGCCCACACCACTAATAGCCTACCGTCCCATCACCTGCCTGGGTGGGGAGTTTTATTTTTCTGAAACCTATAGCTATGGTCCTATGGAAGATCAACTGCGATTCCCAAGGGGCAATTTTTTTGACCTTGTTAAGTCTTCAAATGGCCAAATAAGTTATTTTTTTCCATTTTTCTATAACTTGCAATCTAGGAGGCAAAAAAAATCAAACGAGATATCATCGGAAAGTTGGAATTGTGAATTTTGTAGTGGTGTAGATTATATTGTTAATTTTTGTTGTTTTGTGATATTTATTACTAGTTGAAGTTAGATCTTGTTTTATGGCTCTTGAGCTCATAATTTTTGCCACAATATTTGATTTTTTTATTCTTGCGGCATTGGAAAGGTGTTGAGGAGTACTACATTGCCATTAATGCATTTTTTCTTGTATCTATCCCAAGTTGATCACTATTTTAGTTTTCCCCTAAAGGGTGTTCTAGAGATTACTTGGATGTTTTGACAATTTGGAGGGTGCAATTTTGATCTTTGCACTTCATTTCAATTCCATATCATTTTTCAATCGACTTTTGCTTCATATATTCTAGGGTTGTGTTAGTTTGTGAGTTTTCCAGTGTTCCTTGGCATTGGGTCTATTGTTGTTTTATCATGATTCTGACTTGAGTCCTTGAGTGACTCTAATATAGTTTATACCATCAGAGTTATTTTTCATTTTCTTTCCTAATTAAGGATTCCAGTGTTACTCCACAATTGTTCTTCCAATGCTTCTTTGCAACAAGTTATCTCATTACGGGGGGGTTGTATAGTCTCTCTTTTCATCCTTTTTGTGGATGAAGATTAATTGGATTTGTGATGGATATTTTCATTGAGGGGGGGCTGAATAGTCTCTTCTTCATCTCTCTTATGGGGGGTCTTTTTCTTCGAATGTGGTTTTTTCCTCTCATTTTTTATGGAGAGCATTATTGTATTTCTCTTTTAGGGAGGAGTTTTGTACCACTGGATTTTCCTTTTTTCTTCATTTATGAGAGATTGCATTGCATATGTAGATGGGTACCTAACATGGTCTTGTAGTCAGGACCCATCTTTGTGTCATTTGCATAAGTACTCCCTAAGTTGTACTTAAGAGGGGTGTTGATGTAAATAGGTAATTACCTATCTAGGTCATATTTACATTGTTAAGTCTACTTAGGTCCTAGAAAGGAATCTTTCTAGTTAAACATTAATTATCACTTATCTTATCTAGTTGGCATTTATGTAATGCTTGTGTCCTGGATTGTTATGAGTTATTGTCTCATATGATAGGATTAAGACACTTGTCATGATCTTGTCTAATCCTATTCCTCACCTTGCCTATATAAGCAAGGCTTCATATTGCATTGTCATATTCAGTGTATCTATCATTTTGGTATTCTTGCATCCTTAATCATAGCATGATATTTCTACCATATCTCTTGTGGAAGTTATTTTTTCTTGTACGTGATCTTGGGGTGTTGAGGAGTTCACCATAAACTCCTACACATTACACCTAAACAATTCAATGAGGTGTCGGTACATACCATGAAATCTATCAATGGATATGGTACTACTAAAATAGGAGCACTAGTGAGATGCTCCTTGAGAGCCTGAAAGGCCTTCTCACACTACTTTTTCCACTCGAACTTCTTCCCTTTTTATTGAAGGGAAGTAATAGGATGTGAAATATTGGAGGAATCCTTGAAAAACCATAGATAACATACTGCTAAGCCCATGAAGCTCCTAACCTCTTGTCACTGTGGTAGGTGTTGACCACTCTACAATAGTTCTAACCTTTGATGGATCTATGGAAATTACATCACTAGATATAAAGTGCCCCAGATAATGAACCTCTGAACTAATGAAGGCACACTTTGACAAGATGCCATACAACGAATTCTCTCTCAAACACTATAACACTTGTCGCAAATGCCCCTCATGCTCCTCCTCTATTTGTGAATATATCAAGATGTCATCAAGGAACACTATCACAAATCGATCTAAAAGGGTATGAAATACCTCATTCATGAGACTCATGAACACAATAGGGGAATTTTTCAAACCAAATGGCACCATAGTAAACTCATACTGACCATATCTAGTCTTGAAAATAGTCTTATGTATATCTGCACCTAATGATATCCAGATTAAAGGTCAATTTTAGAGAACACTCTAGCACCTTGTAACTGGTCGAATAGATCATCGATCCTTGGAAGAGGGAAACAATTGTTTATTGTCACCTTATTTAGCTATCTATAGCCCATACAATGATGAAGGGATTCATCCTTCTTAATGAAGATGGAAAGAGCACCCCAAGGTGAGACACTCAGATGGATATGACCCTTCTCTATGGTGATCCCACAATAGTAGCTTACACTTTTTGGCCAAACTTGACATTGAACTAAAACATTTAACTAAATCTTCACTTTCGGGCACCTATAGCTGCTAAACCATGATGAATTTGAAGATCATCCAAATTAGTGATTTGTGACATTTTGTCTATAGATTGTAAATATTTTTTTTTTTTTAAATATATATCAAATTGCATTTATTTTTCCATCTCCTTCGAAAACTAGTTTTTAATAGTAAACACCATTTTTAAAGAGTGATGTCTACTTGTTAACTCAACCTTTTTTTCTATGAAGGATAAAATTCTATTTTTTTGGAATTTAGATTTGTAACTACGATACCTAGGGAATGCATTTGGTTTCATAGTTTTTTATTGAATATTGTTTCTTAATTAAGTTTTAAAGTCAAACCAATTACAATTTAGATATAGGTTTACTTGTGAACAATTTTTTTTTTGTATATATCAAATTTTTTTGTTGGGTCAAGGACATAGATATTTTTCATTTTTTTTTTTATAATCTACTATTTTTTCACGTGTAGAACAAAGAGCTTGATTTTCGGTGACGAACCTACATTCACAAGAACTAAAAAATAAATATAATAATCAAATTAAATATATTTAAAGTTTTACTTTTTGGGAAGCTTATAATAAGGACTACATACTTACAAAATATAAATTTTAAATGAATTCATTGGATCCCCCAAAAGGTAAATCAAAAGTGGTTTTTTATCATTATTTTGATAGGTGTAGAGGAGACTCCATTATAGGTATGGTTTAAAACTAGTAGGGTTCTATCCAAGAGGGTTTGATCTAAAGGGGTTTGATCAAACCCTTCTCAATTAGAATCCTTTAAATGGAACCTTTCAATGCTTAAATCATTATATTTTCTAAAAATATATGATTTAAGCAAAAATCAAAGATGTCCTAGAAATCATAAACCACTATTGTGGCAACACCCTCTAATAACTCCTCTAGCTATAACTTGAGCTCATTGAGCTCATGTGTGGTCATCCTAAAAGGTGCTCATGATACTAACTCAAATCCTGATACCAAGTCGATGTGAAAATTGATCTCTCGTCGAGGTGGCATGCCTTGAAACTTTAAAGGGAACACATATGTAAACTCCTTAAGAATGAGATGATCATCCAAAGATGTCTTTGTCTCCTCCTTATCCCTAGCACTGATGGTAATGGTGAACAACTAACATCCCTTTCACATTCATTGCTTAAATTGCATAGTGGATATCATGCGAAGAGACATGGTTCTTTGTACTCGTGTAATCTCCATTATTGTGCCATGGTCATCTACACATTCAAACACCTTTTGATGACAATCCACCTTAGCTCAATGTGAGTCGAGCCAATCCATACCCAAAACTACTCTGTAGGATCCTAGTGGAGTAACACAATGATCAACTATAGTTGTCAAGCCTCCAAGTTGTAATGGACAATCTCTAACTACAAAATCTATATACACCTTAGCTCTTGAAACTAACTTGACCTCCCACCTATCATCTTGTCTGGATGCCACTAGCCTGATATGCTCTACTATAGATGGGGAAATAAAAGAATCAGATACCCTAGAATAAAAAAATAGAAACATGAATTTCGCAGTCATACCTGACGTCTCAATAAAAATAGCCTAATGCTCAACTTGGTGGTTCTCGACTTTCACAAAAACTTTGTGGGGCTTGCCCACATCACCCACTGTTTTCTCAAAACCTCCTACATGTTGCCCTCTAGTTGCAATTCCCTTAGGGAAATCCCTAGCTAGATGCCCCATTGCTCCACACACGTAATAAGGGCCCCTAGTGTAAATTGAAACCGACTAAGTCCTCCTAGACTGTTGTCCCCCAATCCTATTAGAACCACTGTATCTGCCACAAAAGGACTGTTGTGAATGAACTGGGGTAGCACCTTGTGTCTGAGGACATTGATAATATCGAAGACCCTATGGCTGCCATGGCTTGAAGTAACCAACATGTGAACTTTGATGAGGCTTAGGCCTTTGACTTTTTTGTTGTTGTGGTGGCTTAGGTGGCCTTGTTGAAGGTTTAAATCTGCCCTTCGAAGGAATGGGAGGTCGACGAAACCCATGTGTCTGTGGAGTATGGTTGTGGTATAATAATCTCTCTCATACATCATGAGATTTCCCTCAAATCTCCTCAACAATAAGGGCCTTCTCCATAACAACCCAAAGGTTTTCTAGATTGGTCATGCAATCAGTCATGCAAATCGGACCTGATATGTCTACATTCAATCCCCTGTGTTGACGAGAAACTTCTCGTCTTGGAGATATTCCACATACTGCAATAGATCTAAAAATCAGCTCTCATACTATACTACTGATAGTCCCCTCTATTGAAGGTCATGAAACTTGTCAATACAAAATTGTTTGAAGTGATCAAAAAAGTAGCGAGCTCTAAATCGCACCAAAAATGTCTCCCAAGTGAAGGTGTCAATAGAGAGGTGATACTTGTGTTCGTCCTGACACCACCACGTGGAAGTTGTGCCTCACAACAAGTGAACTGCAAATCATGCTTTTAGGTTGCTTGCATATATATGCAATCGAAAGCATTTATCAAGGTTGAGAAGCCAAGACTCGACCATTCCTCCTATAGTGTTGCAAGTAATGCTTCTCTTCCACCAAAGTGCCTATGCATTTGCTATAAATCTATCTCCTCCCTTTTTCAATGTAGTTTTTGTAGAGGAGTGAATTTGCACCCCTAATGCAAATTCCTCTTTTACCCTTCTTCACTTTAGAAAACCAAATCTGAAGGCTAAAATCCACATAAGCCTGTTGCCTTTATTCCACTTGGCACTTGTTTTGAGCGTCAATAGAGGAATAACAATCAGGGAAGCCCACATGGCGCGCAGATGTTTGCATGGCATGCTTATGTCCCTGGCAGATTCCTATGGCTAGAGCCTGTAGAGGCATTACACTTCCCATTGGAAGTCGACTTGTAGTGCCCTCTTCAGTCAACCAACCAGAATACGATCGTATTCTTCACTCTTTCCTTCAAATTCACTATCATTCATCCATTTTAATTCTCTAGAGGATCTACACACCTCTTCACAACCCATCTACAATCTCTCCAAGCATTCTAGCATTCACTTGAAGCATTCAAGCAACATTCTTGCACTCCATAGCAAAAATTTCATCACTCCATCAACTCAGTAGAGCAAGTGTAGAAAAATACCATTGCAGCAGAGGCTTGAGTTCCTCTCATTCTCTCCCCCATTAGCCTTGAGTGCTCTTGGTGGAGGTGGTAAGTTTTCTACTCCTCACCTCTATTATTTGGTTGATTAAGCACATTACTGTTTTGTAGTGTTTTAGTGTTCTTTGCTTATTTCCTTCTTTATCGTACTATTTCTCTATCATTTCAAACTTGGTTGTTCATTGAGGTGGAAACACCAAAACAAGGAACAAAAGACCCCTATACAGTCCCCCAACAATTTTCTTATTTATTGCGTGTAGGTGGACATGCTTTGTGAAGCTAGCTAGTGAACAAGCTTTCATGTGAGATCATTCTTGTCACCTTCGCATTGATCTACTTGGTTTATCATATTCGTTTATATGTTTCTTAGTTCATAATATTATTTTGTTCACTTAGAAACTATTAACTAGGTCGTTAGTTCATTTTCTAGTGGTTAGACCTTGTATTTTTGTTCCTTTAGTAATACGGACACCAGTGCACCTGAGAGATGCTATCGTACCATGCTGTCATCCCAAAATCACGCTTCTATCCTATGACAAAGAGCTATATGAGACACAAAGTTGACCCTGAAAATTGACTCGCCTAGTCCCCTCTCAAATCTTGGATCTACAGAGTGATCGAAGGACCTTATAGTCCTTATAATTCTCATCTTGCATCTCCCAATACTCCCTTAAGCTGAGGTAAGTTAGGGCAGCCTACTACTCTCGGCCCTCTGTGACCTGGGGCCTTGACGTGGTTGTTACCCCTCTTAAAATTTTGGTGAAACTGACGTGAACCATTTTGGTTCCATTTCACGATATTGAAAGTTACTTTCCTCATATCCCAGGAGTGTTGTAGGTGTGAGTGATGTGAGGCTTTCGCCTTGCAACCCAACTTGCGACTCCTAGTAGGCGTAGTTGGAAGGTTCCAAAAGTGTTGCATAATGAAGCTTGAATTGGGTCACTGCCTTACCTTGTAACCTTTAGGAGGCTTTTTGGAAGTATCGTTTAGCGTACGAGATGACCTCTTTCCTACATCAACCTATTCCCTCTACGCAGCTTGTGAGCAGTGGTACTGGTATAACCTTCACTTCACAAGACCTATTGATGGGCTTTAACAGAAAACCATCTCCTCTCTACATTCTTGCGAGGATAAATGGAAACACTGTAGCAGGTGTTCTCATTGATCCGACATCTCAAGTGAATATCATAACTAAGGAGATCATGTTAATCAACTTCCTACATAAGGATGGATATGATGCACCTGTGAGTATTGTCTGCACACACGACAAACTTTATGTATCCCCTATAGGTAGTATTGTCCTATCAGTTCTTGTTGGACCTAAGTCTGTAAACCTTATGTTTGAAATTATCTGGGGCTCTGAACTCTTCAGAGTGAAGTTGGGTATCCCCTGGCTGGTAGCTATGAATGAAGTTGCTTTGGTTATGCATAAGTGTTTGAAATTTACTCATGAGGGTTCCATGCATGTGATCCACGACACTCACTATAGACCACCAGTTGCTCGTGGTAGTTACTCCTTAGATTACTTTTGGCCTACACCTAATGGTCCTCTCCCACCTAGGAAAGACCTCTTATGAAGCAACATATCAAAATTACAAGAAAGGGCACTCTAGGCCGAAAGTGAGATACCCTCCTTTGCCTTATGTTGTTTCACATAGGGCTTTCTTGAAAGCTGACAATGATGTCACCAATGCACATAGAAGGGAAGAAGAGAATTGGTCTTGAGATCCTCCTCCTTCCTCTTCTGTTGTTTAGCCCGATGCTTCCTCTCGCTCTATTGTGGTGCCATCTTCTTCTACCTCACATTCGTGAGAGAATCCCATGGTGCCCGCTTGGCGAAGGCCCAAGCTTCCCGCATTCGAGCTCCCTATCCTACCCTTGAAGCTTAGGCCCATTTGGTATGGTAGGCAGAAATCCCCCCATGGGGAATCGTCTACGTCCCTACCTCAGCAGCCTCCTATCGCCCCTACTTCTAAAGCAGTGAATGGGAAGAGGCTCATCGTCAAGGTGTAAGAGCTTACTACCCCCATTATTTCTAAACCCATCCCTCTTGTTCCCGTGCAAGATTATGTCTCTCTACTAGAAACAACTATGGAAGACAATCACATGGTTAAGCAAGAGCCTTCCGTCCCTTCGCAACCTTCGACCTCTAGTTTAAAGAGTCATAGAAACCGCCTTGTGTGTGAGCGCAAGCACCGGTGAAAGGCTCTCTTGGGTGAGTAGACCACCTCGCAGAGGAAGGAAGAGGAGATGAATTCCCTTGTATCAGGGCCTTTTTTCGCATCCTCCTTTCTCCTCCCCTTTGTTTCCATTCAAACCAGCTCTATATCACTGTCAGCTCCCGTTGCGAGCGCAAATGTGTCTGACCTTGGAAAGGTGCAAGTGTTCATTTCTCCTTCAATGGAGTTGTCTTTGCTAACATTCATTCCAGATGACCTGCCTTTACTGAAGCCCGTAGATATGACTAACAACTTAGTCGTATCTACTGTAGTTCTTTCTTCCTCCTCCTCTGCCTTTCTTGCCTCATTTGTGGGGGTCTCACCTCCTCTGATGAAGAAGAAGGTAGAGATTTCTCCTTCCAACAATGGAGGACATAAGAGGATCCCACCTTCTCTGAAAGGTGGCCCCGTGTTGACTTGTTTCGTCCTAATAATGGAACTAGTCATGGCCTCCCCTGAATTCGTCACCACTCCTAAATCTCTCAACGAGCTTAGCGGTGAACCTTGGACACAACTCCCTCCATCCGTCGAGGTAAAACATGGCACTTCTGATAAGTGCATGTTTAACTCAGTGGATGAAATTCTGACCTTGTCGGCAATCTTCATGAAGTCGTTGACCTTAGACCCATAGGAGTCAAGTGACGAAGACCTTGGAGGTCCTTCTTCCTTAACCCTTGTTGTGGGAGGGTCAGAAACTCCTCCCCTTAGCATTCCATCACTGCAGGCTCGTCCTCCTTCCCCCTATGATAATCTAGAGTGGGAAGTTGACGAACTCTTGGTTGATCATTATTAGGGAAAACCTCTTCTTTATCTTTAAATTAGATGTGTCTGTGTTGTGATGTACTTCCCCTGTGATTGTGCTATATGTGTCTGGATGACCCTCGTCACCCCTGTAGGTGCTTGGATACAAGCATGATGTTTGTGTTGTAAACCTTCTTCTATTTGTATCATCATTCTTCCATGTTTGTGATGGACTTTTAGAAAATTGGGGACGATGCAAAGCGTTGGGGGCATTTAAGCTTCCCTTTCATGTTGACCCAATTTTTTTATTTTTACTGTCTTCTCGTGCATTCTTCACATGGCCTGATATAGTAGGGGATTGATGACAGTTCATTTATATACTATTATTATACATATATATATTTATGAGCAGTTCTAACCCTGAAATACCAGGCTACCCCTGATCCCTCTACCTGTGTTCTCTTTTCTTTTCTTTTACCTTTCTCTCTTCTTTGCTTGAGTTGCCCCTCTCATGTGTGACAATGTCACCTTTACATCATTTTGATCTTTAGAAAATGAATTTGTTGCGGACGAATCTTTTCTTAAGAATCTTCACACACTTCTTTGTTAAAATTGCATTCTCAACTCGAAACCCTAATGGAACATGTTTTCTTCATCATGGGTTCATAAAGAAAGAATTTGGAAACCTTCCTCTGAAGCGGGAATAGATTTGATCTTCCCCTTGCGTGGGGGCATATTCTTCCTTTATAATTCCTTGATGAAGTGAACATCTTTCAAAAGGATTCCTTAATGATGAATCGATTTGAGAAAGAAGACACCAACTTTCAAACAACGCGTCCCTTGAATGGACCCTTTCTTTTCACGTCGGGCTCCCTACAAATCCCTTTGAAAAAAATTATGGCAGCTAGCTTGAGGGCAACCCAACTAGACCTATTTCCTATCCTTACTTCTAGCTCGGGGGCAGCCCGACTAGACCTACTTTACATCTTTGCGTCTAGCTCGAGGGCAGCCCGACTAGACCTACTTCATATATTTGCGTCTAGCTCGAGGGCAGCCCGACTAAACCTTGCTTTCAAACAATGCGTCCCTTGAGTGAACCCTCTTCCTTTTGAAGGGTTCCTGAGGGACCCCTTTGAAAGTCTTCCAACCTATCGACGGTTTGTGTGACTATCTGCATACTTACTTGTGTGGTCGTTTTGTGACATGTTCTATTGGCGGGTAAACATGTTGCTTCATAGGTGTGCCTGTGAAGCCACTTTTTGACTCTACGGGGTCCGCTTTTCTCAATCTCCTTCATGTGAGAGTTCTTAGGGGATACCTTTTTTGCAAGTTTACGGATCTATAAGGCAATTTTCTCAGTTTCCTTCATGTGAGAGTTCTTGGAGGACACCTTCCTTGCAGGTCTGCGGGCCTGTAAGGCACTTTCTTTCTTCATCTTCATAGTTCTACGAAGCTATGAAGTCTTTTCCTATCCTGCACTCTCAAGTTTGCCAGATCATGGTATGCTTCCTTGATGGTTCAGGTATACATTTCTAACCCTACTATTTCTTCGATCTACTTTACCGAAGCACTCATCACTATTTGTGCTCGCTAAAGTGAGGGAAACATGTATAGGAGTGAATTTGCACCCCTAATACAAATTCTCCTTTTACCCTTCTTCACTTTAGAAAACCAAATCCAAAGGCTAAAATCCACATAAGTCTGTTGCCTTCGTTCCACTTGGCGCCTGTTTTGAGTGTCGGTAGAAGAATAACTATCGGAGACGCCTGCATGATGTGTAGATGTCCCCACGATGTGCTCATGTCTATGGCAGATTCCTGCAGTTGGAGCTTGCAGAGACATTACACTTCCCATTGGAAGTCGAGTTGTAACTCCCTCTTCGGCCGACCAACCCAAATATGGCCATTTTCTTCACTCTTTCCTTCAAATTCACTATTCACTCATCCATTTTCATTCTCTAGAGGCTCTACACACCTCTTTACAACCCATCTACAATCTCTCCAAGCATTCTAGCATTCAAACAACATTCTTGCACTCCATGGCAGCAATTTCATCACTCCATCAACTCAGTAGAGCAAGTGTAGAACAACACCATTGTAGCAAAGGCTTGAGTCCCTCTCATTCTCTCCCCCATTAGCCTTGGGCACTCTTGGTGGAGGTGGTAAGTTTTCTACTCCTCTCCTCTATTATTTGGTTGAGTAAGCACATTACTGTTTTGTAGTGTTTTCGTGTTCTTTGCTTATTTCTTTCTTTATCGTACTATTTCTCTATCATTGCAAACTTGGTTGTCTGTGGAAGTGGAAACACCAAAACGAGGGTCTGACTAAGGTAGACCCCTATACAACCCCCCAACAATTTTTCTCTTTATTGTGTGTAGGTGGATGTGCATTGTGGAGTTAGCTAGCGAACAAGCTTTCGTGTGAGATCATTCTTCTCACCTTCACATTGATCTACGTGTTTTATCATATCTGTTTATATGTTTTTTACTTCATAGTATTATTTTGTTCACTTATAAACTATTAACTAGGTCGTTAGTTCATTTTCTAGTGGTTAGACCTTGTCTTTTTGGTCCTCTGGTCGTACAAACGCCAACGCACCTGAGAGACGACAACGCGTCGGACTGTCATCCCAAAACCACGCTTATGTCTTATGACAAAGAGCTATCTAAGACACAAAGTTGACCCTGAAAACCGACTCACCTAGTCCCCTCTCAAATCTTGGGTCTGCAGAGTGATTGAAGGACCTTATAGTCCTCATCATTCTCATCCCACATCTCCCAACACTCCCTTAAGTTGAGGTAAGTTAGGGCAACCTGCTGCTCTCTGTCCTTCGTCACCTGGGGCCTTGATGTGGTTGGTCCTATTTTTATTTTTATTTTTTTTGTCATGTAGGTCTCATGTGCAAACCTCCTTGAGGAGTTTGGCATCAACTTTGGAGATGAGTAATGATTTGAAGCATTAGGCAATTATATTTGGATTTTGAATGAATCATCATTTTGAATATATTGTAAATATATTGATATTAACCATTTTCACTGTTCAATGCACTATGTTTGAATATTTCAAAGTTTCATATTTTTTAAAGTATTGTATATACTTGCACCACTCTTTCCCTCCCATCTCCAAATTTAAGCCTTTGATCCTTGCCTCCGGAGCTGTGAAACTTTAAAAATTAAAAGATTGCTTCTGAAATCAACTGTAAAAATATAAAAAATTGATTCCCAAAACAATCTCTTAAATCTTACATGAATTATGGAAAACTCATTACCAACTTCCTCTAAAATAATTACAATGCCCATTAGATCCCCAAAAAATAACATTGTTTATCGGGCAGAATCCAGTGCACAACGTCATTGGTCCGCTTTCAAACCAAGTGCAATTTGTCGTGAGTTTTTTGTTAAGAGCATAATTTTGAGAATCGGACTCATTCCAGCCAGTGGGTACATTTTAGACTCTGATTCGTAATTCCTCCGAGTCTATGGTTAACAGAATAGTATTGAAACTCAGGCTCGGTTCTAACTTAGCGAGTATATTTTAAACTCTGGTTCGGAATTTACAAAAGACCATGAAATTTAACATTAGTAAAATTCTGCAAGTGCTGCAGAGACTGGCAAATTCTCAATGACAAAATTTATCCTGGATAGGTTCTGCAGTTGTCTAGAAGATGCCGACCTATATACCGTGAAGAAAAGAACACTGCAGAAGGGAAGAGTTATCCATCAGTAAAGCTTTCCGGGACTCTGCGGGTCTTGGAAACTAGTATTCCTGATCATGAGTGTATGATTAGGACTCTGTGAGTCTTGGAAACTAGTGTTCCTAGTCATGTGTTTATGATTTCCAACATTTCTGGGAGATTCTTGTGTAACTAGGAGTGACCCCTGTGCGGTCTTCATTTCTCTGTCTTGACAAAATGCATGTTCTGCATAAATAACCTGGTGAGGTGGCCTGTTAATATGAGCATCAGACCTACTGTATCTCAGGCGGCTCGCTGTAGGTAGTTCTCCTCTGCCTCTATACACAATTGTAGGTCGACCAGGAACATGTTTCAAAGGAGAATTAGTTGATGCAGGAAGGCCCTGATAATGTTGCAGAAGATTAGGGGAGCTTTGTACCCTCTGCATCTCAACTGGCGGGGATTCTACCATGAGACTAGGGGGCGAAGAAGGATTACTCGTCACCTTATTTAAGCTCGCCTGGTCGACCTGGATCATGAGTTTCGACTGTGTTGAAACCCCAGTTTGGTCTTTTGCCGTGGATTTACATCTACAATTAAAATGATCTGTTTGACGTCTATTCAAGTCCACTTCTTGCAAAGCTTGAGCAAGATGATGAGGATGGTCTGCTTGAAATGACCCAGAATTTGTCCGAGCTGTTGAAGGAGCCGAGCTGTCGACATCCATTTCGGTCGGCCTGTTTGGGTCGACAGAAAATGAGTAATCAGAAAATTTGTGCTTGGAGGGTATCACTATCCCGTTTACTGCATCAATATATCTCTTTTCTAGGTTTTCGTTCTCTGCACTATAATCAGCTAAAATCTGCTTCGAAGGGAACAAGTAGATCCGGAGTAAAGGGCAGCTTTCTTTGCAGCGGAAGCTCTCATATCTGTCATACTCTTCCTTCATGTTCTGTAAATCTTCATCACAAGTGACTGAGACCAACACATCTAGATCCTCCATTGGCAGCTGGTATTTTATGAACATTTTCGCACCGAACATATTCTCCAGCTTGTTCATAATATCTGCAAATGACCCGAAATTGGAAATTAGGTCGGACGAAGTATGTTTTAGGGATTCCTTTCTTTGGGTGGTGAGAGCGAAAGCAGGAATGAAAAAGAAGGAAACCCAGAAACATTTGAATACCAAAATCGGATTGAGATGGGGAACCAATTAAAAATGGGGGAACTCAGCTGAGATTGAGAACACTTCTCGTTGAACATCAAACATTTAACCCATCAGCATGTATAGATCTGAAATTCTTTGCAATCCATTTTTAAGGGTTTTTCTTTTTCAATTTCAATGGGTGAGAATCAACCTGACATTCAGAATGCTAGATTAAATCAGAAAGCAGAAAACGAGAAAAGAAAAACGAGTGTAGAAATTATGTCTGAGATTCAGAATGCTGTTTTCTTGTTTCCTAGCCTATGAATCTGTTCAAAAACAGTTTCAATATGGAAATTGGAAGCAAATTTGTTTACAAATGCCATGTCATGGAAGCAGCTGCACTCCTATTTTTATTCTGACAGTCGCAGAAAAACAGCTACAGGAATAAAATGAAATTTCCCTTGTAAAATAGGAATCTGGCGTATGTAGCCCATAAACTCTGAAGTTGATATCAGAGAGGGGAGTTCAAAGTATTATTCATTAATTTAGGAGGGGTGCTCTAAGTTTTTCATTCATATCAATGTGGCAGATTATATAAAATATTTTTAAAATTTAATATTAAATAAAAAGAAATAGGGAGATGTAGGTTTCAGGACACAGTTCACGGAAGGGATTTGGATTTTAATTTGTTATATATATTAATATATTATTGTAAATTTTAATGAAATAGTTTCATAAAAGAAGTTTTGGGATCTATTTTTATGATAAGAGACTTAATGAAATGAAAAAAAAATATAGTTATTCAATAAATTGAAATCTTATTTTTGAAACAAATGTCTCTATTTTTTAATTCTCAAATTTTCAATATTTGTTTTTGGGATGGGACTGAAAATTTTCTACAACAACATAGAAGTTTTCTAAGCCAAATACTGTTATTAGAATATATGCAATTTTTTATAGTAATTATTCCTAAAAAGTTAATGAGACTATTAGAGTGCTAAAATTTTGAGCTTAATATTACATGTAAAATCTATAGGACCACCCACTTGTCAAAGACTTCTAAAACTTTTCAGCAGCATCTGCCGAGAAATTTAAAATACTGCCCTCCATGAGATCATAGATTAAACTTTATTAAAGAGGGGGCTAAAAATTTACTCCACCAGCTTAGAGATTTTATATCTATATGACAAATTGCATGACCTTTTTCCTTTTAAATTTTTATTTTTATAAATATATAATTACTACAGTTTTTCATCTAACAATCTTCATAATCAATGGGATACCTTGCTTTAAAAAAGCTCACAGTTTACCTCAGCAACACTTAATAAATTATGAGACCAAGGAAAAACTATTGAACAAACTGAAATTGGCATACTGTCTTTAAGATGCAGTTAGAAAATTTCTTAGCCAGCTTAAAAGTTTTTTCTACATAACATCATTAAGAACATCTAATTTTTTTGAAAATTTTCAATTAATTTTTTTAACATTAACTACAGAATATATGTCAACATCAACTTTCAACAAAATTCTGATTTAACATTTTTAATATTGACTACTATAAATTCAATGGAACCATCTAATTGTCAAAAACTCTTAAAAATTCTTAATACCCAAAAAACTAAAATTGACTTAACCCCTCTTTCCAATTTTAATCTTAAAAAGTTCACAATACCATTTTTCAAAAAGATTTCTTAATATTTTCTCTGTAACACCTCTTTCAAATTTCAGTCCATTGCCTAATAATCCATTAAGAAAATTAATGAGAAAAACAAGCATTCAATCCTATCAGAATCTGCCATCAAATGTTTCAACAGGGCTACAACAAATAGTGTCAGGTATAATGTTGTTACAAGAAGGAAGTAAATTTTATTTTAAAAAATCAGGTATCCAATGCTGTTAAAACTCCATTTGGATTTACTCAAAATAGTTTTAAAC
Organism: Sequoiadendron giganteum; assembly: GCA_007115665.2. Classification (NCBI taxonomy): domain Eukaryota; kingdom Viridiplantae; phylum Streptophyta; class Pinopsida; order Cupressales; family Cupressaceae; genus Sequoiadendron; species Sequoiadendron giganteum. The sequence continues at coordinate 324,267,443 of CM021102.1, forward strand.
AGACTGTCTATGGTCTAAAACAAAATCCCATTCAATAAAAAAAACAAAATTATATGAAGTTCTGATTTTTCTAAATTTCTCCTCGCTGAAAATCACAATAAAACAGCCTTAAAAATAGCCGAAACTTATTAAACATCCTCATTCTGTATTGTTCTGCTGTTAAATATGCTTCCACTCTAAGAACAATACAAAAACCAAAGCCTTCTCATCTATATTTCAAAGATAATTTAAAATATTGATATTTCAATATTTTTCTCACATAATGCCCATCAAACATGGGTTGGTTCCTTTTGCAAAATATTTGAATATCTTTTGTTTTTTATTAAAATAACGTTTGTTTTTTATTAAAATGGAAAAAAAATTATGCAGTTAAATTCACAAATATTTCAAGTTATTATTCTGAATGTAAAAATTTCATGTCTTTAATCTTTCATTTTTACTAAGATAAAAAAAAATTAATCAAATAGATAAATATTTAAAGCTATTATCATGGACTGTAGAAATTTCATGTGTTTAATCCTTGACTTCTATTAATAGAGAAAAAAAATTCATGCAGTCAAATCCAAAGATATTGTAGAAATTTCATATCTTTAATCCTTGACTTTTAATAAGATGGAAAAAAAAGTTCAAGCATCAGATCAGAAACATTTCCAATTATTATCATAAATCCTAGAAATCTCATGTCTTAACATTGGCTTCTACTAAAATACCCAAAACCAAATTTCAGACTTCGAAAAGCAGAGTAATGCCATTTAAGCTTCAACATATATAAATATAGAAATTTTAAAAAATAGTTATAAAAAAGAACCTTGAAAGATGGCATTTTTGCTCACTGCTACCACTCTTGTTTCTCCTCCAATATAACGAAGATTCCCATCCCCAGGCCTGGGCAAAATCTGACCACCATAGCTGCATAAAAACTTGAATTTATTGCCTCCCAAATCCTCTGACTTGGGTGAAACTACACCATCACCAGCAGCCTCCATTAATCTCACCCACCTTCCCTACTAATCTAAACCTCTCTTCATTTCACTTGCAGGAACAAACAGGAATCAATCTAAAGTACATATACACAAGAAATTCACAGTGGTCATCAAGAAGAAAAACCAGCTCCTAAGTTAAATAAAACCATCCAAGAATATATACAAACAGTTGATAGAAGACAATTGTAGAAGTGAAAGCGACCAACCATCTAAAACTCAGCCACGAAATCTGTTCCACTAACAGTAACTCTTATCCCCAAAAGCAGCCACAATAAATGCAGCTGGGCATTTTTAATATACAATCTATAAAACCTAACCAATTGTGGCCGAGTTACAGCCTTACATGTGGCTTGCCCACTGCACACTAAACCTTCTTTTCTCCAATTGATTTATCAGCAATTTTTCTGGGTGTGCTCTCTACCACTGCAATCCTTCAACATGCACTTTGTCTGTCTCTGCAGACTGCCTGCCTGTTATTGGTGGGGTTCTTAATTAAAAGTCCACAAACGCCATAATTACATTACTAAAATAGCTACTCAATAATTGTGAAAGCCCAACTAATTAGAAATCCCAAATTAGACAAATCTGTGACATCATTTCTAACTGATTTTGAACCTTTTTTATTGTTAAATGTTAACACTCCTCATTCCTTTGTGGGCCATATGTAACAAACTTGTTCAGGGATTTATGCTCAAAATTGTGAACTTTGTCTAGATTTTGCCCCATGGTTCCATCCTCATTGAGCTCTTCCTCCTCAAATCAATTTTAAATTGACAACATTGTTTTTATTTGGCCCATTTTTGGGGAAGGCCTTAACTCCTATTACTATTTGACTTGTTTTTTAAATGAAATTCGCTTGCCCTTCGCCTGTTAACTACTTTTAGCAGGCGTCATGCAACGGCATAAGAATATCCATCATCATTATTGATCTTTCTACCGTCTAGCAAGATCTGCCTCTTATCTAAATTGTCTCTCTCTCCTCACAAATATATCTTGTTCTACTTCCTCTCATTGTTATCTTGTTCGTCTATTTTTATCATTTTTTCTCGATGCAATAGACGTCTTGATAATGATAACTCTCGACCTATTTTATATATATTAATATTTAATATATGTATGCTAGTCCTAACTACAATCTTAATTCTAATTCTAATCATAATTCTAATTCTAATTTCTAACACTAACCATAATTCTAATGGCAACCCTAATTCTAATTGTACTACTAATTGAACCCTAACTCTAATTAAAGTCTAACTCTACTTGAACTCTTAACCTAATCGTAATTGTTTCAAACCCTAATTTAACCTTAACCTTAAGCCTATCTGAGTCCTAACCCTAACCTTTATCCTATAACCCTAACCCTAATTGAACCCTACCCTAACCCAAACCATAATTAAACCTTAATCAAGAACCCTAGCCCTAACATAACTTAAACCTTAATTGAACCCTAATCCTAATTGGTCCCTAACCCTATCCCTAATTGAACCCTAACCCTAATTGTAACTTTGATCTAACCCGAATCACCCTAACCTTAACTATGTGCTTTATCTTAGCATTCTAATTGAATCCTAACCCTAATTAAATCATAATCATAATCATCCCCATTTTAAATAAGAATAAAGACATACATAATAGTAATGCTATATAAATTATTTTAAAAATTATATGATAAAGTTAAGTTTAAATGCAATTGTTAATTACATTAATTTTTTTAATGATAGATATGCTAGTTTTAAATATATTAATTTAAAAACTTTTTTTTTAAGTGTAATAATAAAGTTATTATATTTTTCTTGTATTTAATTTTGTAATTGTAAATTGATTTTAGATGTGCACTTATTATGAAAATCTTTTATATTAGATTGTATATTTAAGTTGGCTATATTTTTGTAAAATCTCTAGTAAACCCTTGAATTTAGAATATTTTATTATAAATATATATAATTTTAAATAAAATAAAATATGAATATTTTTTTCTTTTTGAAATGTTTTCAATTTTTTTTAAAATTGAATATTTTTATGTGCTAGTAAATTTAGGAAATTTCCTTTCTCAATAATTTTCTAAATTTTAAATTTTAAATACGTTAATTTAAAAAAATTAAAAGGAACAATTTTTTTTTATTTCTTTATAATTTTATATCTACTTTATTATCATTTTACAATTACATCAAAGAATATATATATATATACTAAAGACTTTCAATAATTTTTAATTTTAAGTATATTAATTTAAAAACTTACTTTTATATGCAATAGCAAATTTAGGAAAGTTCTTTGATAATTAATTTTCTAAATTTTAGAAATTTCTTCTTATCTCTAGTAAATTAACATATTTTTTAATATTTATCTTTATAAATCATTATTATTTTTTGAAAAAGATTATTTATATAAATCTATATAAAAAATATTAAGTGATATCTTGCTTTAAAAGATTTTGATTATTTTTTAATGTTAAATATATTAATTTAAGAACTTACTTTTATATAAAATAGTAAATTTAAAATATTTCTTTAATTATGGTCATTATATATTGATGCAATCTATAAACATAATAAGCAAAAATATAATAAATCTGCTTTTCAATATAAAAAACATATATCAAAATAAGAAACTATTTTCACTTCAAAAATGAATCTTAAGTGATGAAAAATGCACAATAACATGTTTCCTTTGTGATTTTATTTATACTCACGAAAGATCTCAGTAGTTCCATTAGATTTCACACTGTTTCTTTGCAATTTAATTCTTTTCTTTTCTTTGGGACATTTATAATCTATAATCTAAAATGTTAATTTATGATAGTATTCTATCTATGTTGGTAATAATGCATTCATTGACTTGTTCCTTGTTTTACTTAAAAAAAGAGAGAGGTTGCTTAATTTATTGAATATGACTATGGTGTAAAATTCACCTTTCAAATTTTTGGCAGCACAAAAAATTGTAAAACTTTCTACGCCTACCACCAAGTTTTAGGTTGATTTTTATTTTGCATTAGTGAAGCTCAGGAAATATTTGCAGGACATACATCAGTCATGCTCGTTTCACATTGAAATGCCCTGAAACACATACATGATGCACAAGGTCATTGCATACAGCTTCAATCTAATGCCTCTAGACAACAATTTGGATGTAGCTTAAATAATAGTAAATTTTAAGTTAGTAGAAAATGAAGATACTAAAATCATTTTAATCATTTTGTTCAATTTGGTGGAGATTTGTCAAATCTATCAGTACTCTTATTAAGAATTAAAGTAATCTCAACTAAGCTAATTATCTCAATATATCCTTGACATGTATTAAGTTGTAAATCAGATGGCAAGATGAATTGAAACAGACACAAATGATAACAAAACTGATGTATATTCTATTCATTGACATAAAGTAAACAACTATGATAATATATGTTTTAAATGAAGTAATTTTGGGCTCTCCGTTGATGTTTCAGACCACCATTTTGATTCAATTGAAAAATAAATTAAAAATGTCCAATTGGTGACCAGACTCAAGAATGGCACAAATGATAGAAAATAAAGCATAGAAAAAAGCAATCACCTACACAATATTTAAATCCAACAACTGTTCTGTATAATTTGTGCCTATGAATAAATGAATGTCCAACATACAAAACCTATGGCATGTCTCATTTTATTTTTATTTTTAATTAATTAATAAATCTGATCAAATAATTAGATTGTATGTTGGGTAGCTTTTTCCGCTTCGATCTGCAGTAGTCACTTCATCAAACGAAGTATGAAACAAGAGTTTAACCGACGGTCTGGTCACATCATCCACACGGAGGCCAACATGCTATCCACCTATTATTAAGTTAAATCAATTTTTTTTAAATAAATATTTTAGTGAGAGATTTAATGAAGGAAAGGGTGTTGGTTGATTTAAAATAATTATTATTATTTTAAGGTTCAAATTTATATTGAAGATTTATCAAAGAATAAATTAATTAAATTAATTTTATTATTAAATTTTAAATAATTAAAATATTTAAGTTTCTTTAATTGATTTTGAATTTAATTTTTTTATCTTTATTAATATTAATCAAATTATTTGTAATTTTTTATCAAGTTTGAAATGATCTAATTTTTAATTTAGATTTAAGTTTGAAATTTATTTTAATTATTTATGTTTTTTATTAAATTATAAATAATAGTTAAAATTTATTAGAGTTAATTTTATAATTATTTATCTTATTAAAATTTTAATTATTTTAGAATGCTCTTATTTTTAATTTTTATATAAATTTATCTAATAAAAATCATTTCAAACTTAAAATCTAAATTGAAAAGTTATAGAGTGTGATAATGAGAGCGAGCTAGATAAATTTTTGATTAGTTGTTTTGTGCCAACAATCCAAGGATAGCATGTGTCCTTGGGGAGTTATGCTCAACGTAACATGCCATTTGATTTATATGATAATTCACCTCTAAAACCTCTATTATTCTATCTCCATATCTCTTTCACTCACACACACTATGTTTCTCCCTCCCTATCGCTATCTTTATCTCTCTATCTCTCCCCCTTCTTTATCTCTATCTCTCTCCCTCTCCCTCTCTATTACTTATCTATATCACCTCCTCTCTCACTCACTCTCTCATTCACTCCATCTCTCCTACTCTCTATATATTTCTCTCTATCTCTCCTTGTTTGTATCCCTATCTTTCCCTCTATCTCCCTCTCCCTATTACTCCCTCTTTCTATATCTCTCCACTCTTTCCTCTCTCTTTTTCTCTCCCCTCTCCCTCTCTTCCTTCTTCTCTCTTGCCCTCCTCTACCTATCTCTCTCCCCTCTTCTCTCTCCCCCTCCTCTACCTATCTCTCTCCCCCTCTCTCTATCTCTTCCCATCTCTCCCTTCCTATCCCCTATCCATCTCTCTATCTCTACCTCTCTCTCCATTTATCTTCCCATATATCTCCCTCTCTCTTTATCTTCTCATATATCACTATCTCCCTCTTTTTCTCTCTCCCTCTCTTCATCTCTATTTGTCTATCTCTACTTCTCATTATTTGTCTATCTCTTTGTTTCTTTCTATATCTCCTTATATCTCTTTGTCTATCACTCTATCTCACTATCTATATCTCTTTATATCTCTCCCTCTTCCTCTATATCTATTTATTTCTCACTCTTCCTCTTCCTCCATATCTCTCTATCTCTCCCTTTCCCTCTTCTTCTATATCTTTATATCTCTCTATCTTTTTCTAGATCTTTATCTCTCCCTCTACCTCTGTTTATTTGTCTCCCTCTTCCTCTCTTGCAATATCTTCATCTATAACTTTATTTTCCTCTCTCTCCCTCTATCTCTAAACATGTCTCTCTCTATTCATCCATCTCTCTCTCCCTCCCCCTCTTCCTAGACCTCTATATCTATATCTCTTTGATTCTACATCCACCTCTTCATATTTTTTTCCATCTATCCCTCTATCTCTATCTCATTATCTATCTATCTCACTATCCCTATACCTCTCCCTCTCTCACTCTACATATGTATCTCTTATGTCTCTATATGTCCCTCATTTCTCTCTATTTGCATATCTCCATGTCCTCTACATATCCATCTCCTTCTCCTCCATTTACATCTACATTTATATCTCTATCTTCCTCTTTATCTATTTCTCCTTCTCCATTTACATCTCCATTTTTATCTCTATCTTCCTCTTTATTTACATCTCTTCTCTCTCTCACTCTCTCATTCACTCTATCTCTCCTACTTTCTCTATATAAATATCTCTCTATCTATCCTTATTTGTATCCATATCTTTCCCTCTATCTTTGTCTCCCTATTACTCCCTCTTTTTATATCTCTACTTTTCTTCCCTCTATATTTTTCTCTCTCCCCTCTCCCTCTCTCCCCTCTTCTACCTTTCCCTCCTCTACCTATCTCTCCCCCTCTACATATCTCTCTCCCTTTCTCTCCCTCCCTCTCTCTATCTCCCCCCTCTCTCTATCTCTCCCCATCTCTCCCTTCCTTTCCCTTATCCATCTCTCTATCTTTACCTCTCTCTCAATTTATCTTCTCATATATCTTTCTCTCTTTATCTCCTCATATATCACTATCTCCCCATTTTTCTCTCTCCCTCTCTCCATCTCTATTTGTCTATCTCTACTTCTCAGTCTTTATCTATCTCTTTGTTTCTCTCTCTATATCTCATTATATCTAGATTTGTCTATCACTCTATCTCACATCTATATCTCTTTATATACCTCCCTCTTCCTCTATATCTCTCTATCTCTCCCTCTCTATCTCTCTATATTTATCTCTCCCTCTCTATCTCTCTATCTTTCTCTATATTTATCTCTCCCTCTACCTCTATCTTTTTGTCTCCCTCTTCCTCTCTTGCTATGTATTCATCTCTAACTTTGTCTTCCTCTCTCTCCCTCTATCTCTAGACATATCTCTCTCTATTCATCCATCTCTCTCCCTCTCCCTCTTCCCAAACCTCTATCTCTATATCTCTTTGACTCTCCATCTACATCTTTATATTTTTTCCATCTATCCCTCTATCTCTATCTCATTATCTATCTCTCTATATCCCCATATCTCTTCCTCTCTTTACTTCTCTCTCTCTATATCACTTCCTATCTCTATCTTTATCTTTCTACCTCTCCCTCTCTCCCTCTATATAGTTATCTCTTCTATCTCTATCTATCCCTCTGCTCTCTCTATTTTTATCTCTCCATGTCCTCTACATATCACTCTCCTTCTCCATTTACATCTCCATTTCTATCTATATCTTCCTCTTTAAATATATCCCCTTACCCTCAAGTCTCGCTCTCTCACTCTTCCCTCTTTTATCTATCTATATCTCCTTAGCCCCCCTCTTTCTCTCTTCCTTATTTTATCTCTCCCTCTTTCTATCCCTATATCTTCCTCTCTCTCTCTCTATTGTAAACATACCATGCACCAATCAGTAATGGAGCTTGATTATCTTCTTTATTTAGAGGTTTTGTTTCAGTTATGTTTGGATCCCTATAAGTGGAGGTAAACATCATTTCTCCATTAAGACCTTTGTTGCACAAATATCATTTGCTAAATGACCTACTAATTGACCTCATGTGCTGCACTTTGTATGACAAAAATATACCAAAATTTTCCTTGATTAACTTTCCACGCCTCTTTGGTGTATCCATTGCACACCAATGTGTGATTGCTAGTATTTATTTTTGAATAAAACCATGTTTATTGGATGAAATTTGTATATTTGAAATAGTTTCTGCTATTGTTTTTTTAAATGAGGAATGAGCAAATGAAGTATTTTTTTTCAAAAATTATGAAAATATAAAGGATATAATGGTGTGCTTTATGGGAAAATATAAAGTGAATATACATTCAAATTTAAATGTTGAAAGCTAGAAAACATGCACATAAGGAAAAATTATATTGTATATCGATTGATATATATATATAAGTGTAGAATAATTCTCTATGCATACACAAAATTGGCATTTATACCAACTCAAAATATTTTTTACAAAATATTGCATATGTCATCTCAAGCTCCATATGCCATCTCAAAATCTATATGCAATGTGGAAGTTCAATAACTACACAATAAATCCTAATAGTTCAATTGATCCTATGTCTCAAGCGAGTCTTAAACTTGTGGTGGATCATCAAAATCTAGCCTCCTCATGCCACTTGATGGATGCAAAATTGACTGCACAATAACAATTCAAACCATATTTTAATTAGCTCAATAGTAAATAAATTAGGCCAACCAAATAAATGCTTATCTACTATAATTTAAACATTTTAAATTATGGTATTCTTACCATCTCTACTTTGCATTACATCCATTGTTGAAGCTTCTTGGTTAATATAAATAGAAAATGGTAGCATACATTGTTGGGTATTTTTTTGATCATCTAAAGCCACAATAACATGCACATTTAACACATCAACTAAGAAAAAACTATTTTACAAATTAAAGACATAAAATTGATTGAAGTGTGTTGTATAATTTATATACCATCTCCACTTTGCATTGTATCTATTGTTGTTGCTTGGTTAAGATCAATAGAAAAAGGTAACATATGTTCTCTATTGTTTTGTTGATCCTTTGAATCTGCAATGACATGCACATTTAACACATCAACATAGATAAAGTTTGCAAGTGTAAAATTGCATTATGTAATGAATATAAACAATAGTAAATTTATTAAGTATAAAATTAATAAATACATTTGATAGTTAAAAATTTACCATCTATAAGTAGTATTTCATTTGTTATTGTTTGTTTTAGATCAATAGAGAAAGGCAATTGATGTCTTCAAGTACTTTCTTGATCATCCAAACCTAAAATGACATATATTTAACATATGAAATAGAAACAAGAAATATTATTATGCAAATTACTTAAATGCATATGAATAAATATACTCATTGTGTTGTTGCATGATAACAACTCGTTCTTCTTCTATTGAGATGCTTGAGTGATTAGGGGCCTTTTTTTCTTTTTCTTTCTACATCCTGTAGAAGGGAATTGAAAATTTCCATGCTCTTCAGCTGTTTCATTCAAATCTTTAGAGATGGCATTGTCTCTTTGATGAATTGAACGACATTTGCACATTTTGCTTGGACTAAACCATGGTGATATTTGTCTCGTAGACGTGTTCTCTAAGCCAGGGATTGGTGTAAATTTGGAAGAGGAAGGAAGAGATTTGTATTGATATCTTTTCTCAAGCTCTCAATACATTGACTAAATTTATTTTTTCCATCTTTGCTAGTTGGTAAATTTTGGAGCATATGTTTTAAATAATCAATAGAATTTTGAAAGTTATCATTTGAAGCATCTGACAATTTCCAGCCATCTGTAATGCAAATATAAATGATTAAATCTAAAAATATTTTTAAAATATCTTAATACTTCATTATAAATGATATACACTAAAATTTACTTGTTCTTTGGTCTTCACCAATGACAACCCCAAGCACATCTTGGTCTTCTATTTGATTACAACCATCTATAATTGGATTAATATTTAATTATTTTTGAGATCCATAAAAAATAAACTAATAATTAATTGTAAAACCATATCGACATTACCGGCGGTATTATTTTCGTGACTAAAACTCCCTTTGACATTATCAGCAGCATCAAGCAATGGAGTAACATCATCTATAATTCAATGAGATTAATTTAGTTAGCTTTAAGGGAAAATATAATGATCATTTAACCTATGAATATTAAACTTAAATTTCAAATAACTCTTACTAGAAACCTAATCTTGCTCATCATTTTTGTTTCTCTTTAGAAGATCTAAAATATTTAACACATGTTTGCACGTTTTTCCCTTTGTTTCTCACTGACAGTCACATACATGCAAATCTGGTCCAAATTCTCTAACAAAATACCATTTTGTTGGAACTGTTTGGCTTCTTATCTGGTATGTGTTAGGGAGGATATCATATGGATAGAAATTTGTATCTGGTATTTTTTTTTACCTCTCTAATGCAGTTGCATAATATCTATCTTTTTTGAAGTTAGTCAAAAACCCTAATAATTGCAAATATCTTTTATTTTTATAGAATGGCTCTACCCTATGAAGAAGTGTGTGAATAAGCCAATCCATTCTTCTTGTGCATCTCTTTGAATGATCACTTAAATAGTGAACCTTGGTGTGGAAGTGGTATGATTCTATGGAAGCATTGGTTTCTTGATTTGCATGAGGGAAAATTCTATAGTTTTTTTCCCACATCTCTATACAAACAATCATAAACTTCATCTTAGTATAAATAAAAACCAGTTAAACAATGTAAATGTATTAAAACCACAATGAATAATTTAATAAACTTACCAATACGATTCTCATCATGACACCAAGTTTTTTGAAAGTAATCAATAAATTTCTTCTCCTCTTTGAATTCCTCCATGAAATTTTTTATCAGATGAGTAGTGATGTCTTCGTTATCACTCATTGCATACATTATCTCACCCATTCTATTAAACATATTAGTTTCAACATCCTTATTATTGACATACCTGGATTATAAAACATAATATCAAGTTATGAGGTTCATACATGTAATGTTCGATTATTCCATATATTTTAATTAAAGATTGACTTACTTGTATACATTCTTCAACCATGCCCTACGTACATGCAAAATACATAAAAGTACCTGGAAATCAAAGGAAAATCTACATGTTACATTATAAAAGCTAATAAGTAGTGTAATCTAAAAAAAAAAAATTGTTACATTATAAAATCTCATAAGTATCATTCTAAAATAAATAAATAAAAGATTAAGGCCAATAAAAACCTAATTTCTTCAATCTCAACACTAGCAATGTTTTTCATAAATGCATTGACATTCCAATATTTTTTACATTGTTTCCCTCTTTTACAAACTTTTGTCAACCATTCATTTATATCCTCGACTTTATTTCAAGGATATGGCCCATGCAACAGGTATACCAACCTCTTGTTCATCGAATACAAGCAAGGTATATAACTGGTACTACACATGAATAAACCATTGATAAATTATTATATGTTTAGTAGAATAAATTAATGATTTCATTAAGATCCATAAATAAAATTAACATTGGTTTACTTACACCATATTTATTCGTTGAGAATGTGGAATCCATTGCGATGATTTAATTATGTGAATTCTTTACCATCGTTTCTCTCATTCATGGTGTTTGGATTCCTATGATAAATGGAACATTTTCCACATCATCTAGTCTTTTATAGTAAAATAAGTTATCTTTCTCCTTTTCATGCCAAATGCTTACACTTTTTGCATCATCTTCATTCTTTTGGGATCGAAGTGAGCATACTCTTTTCCATGCATTCATAACATCTTTTCTCAATAAACATGTGTCCCTCTTATTCATCAAATCAGTCAAACCATGGTCTAAATAATGTTGTTGTATATTGTGTCAATCCCCACCCCCATTAGCAATAAGGATTCAATATACGATTTACATTCATTTGACAACCTTGGTGCAACACTGCTCCTTGGATCATTAGAAGGGTCATCTTTTCCATGGCAAAATTCACCATTAGCATCACAATGACTGAAATCATTATATGTAATAATCGCAACTTTTGGTCTACCATACAGAACCTTAACATGAAAGTGGGCTCGAAAACCCCTTTTTGGGACAAACCTTCATTTCCTCTTCTTTGTTTTAGGTTTATTTTTATTATCATCAGGGCCAAAAGCACACCAATAATTGTTTACACGTGTACAAAATATATATATTAATTGATATAACAACTAGAAAATATAATTTCTTACATGCATAATTATTATATTAAATCTTATCAAACCTTGAGTACATCATGGTTGTTTGGTTGTTAGGTTGTATCAATTTGGGCTTTTTATGCACTTTGTGTATAAATGTTGTCTTTGTACTATCCAATAAACCTTCTCCTTTGACAAAGTGACAAAGTCTTTGAAGAGGGATTATAGCACATATGTCTATCTCACCATTTTCATCTCCAATAGGTGTCCATTCAAGGTCAACACTTGAAAAATGATTTCCCTAATTGGGAATGGCTTGCACATCTAGATGAATGAGTGATTCCCATTTTGTTGGCTTGCCCATTCTGAATAATATTAATATGGTTAGTGGACCTGTATCTTGTTCAAATATGTCAAAACAAATACATTTTTTTTTCTAATCATTCTATGGTATACTTCTCTTTACCTTAGTATTTACACTTTCGTTTGAGCTTTAAAATAATATATGAATGAAGTTAAATAAACCATTACAAAAGATTCTAAACCATTAGGATAAATCTGTTAGTGCTTCCCGCTCGCAAGTTAAGTCTGATAAGGCTCATTTTGGTAAGCCAAATAATGCGCATTCTGTTAAGTCTGCTAATGCTCATTTTTTTCATTCCCAGAATTCAAAAGGGAAATCTTTCAAGAAACGTTCCTCTCAGATTGAGGTCACGTTGCCACATTCAATGCTCGATCCACAAATCTCGGATCTAAAGGATGTAACTCTATTTGGTAAGTTTTGGAAATTTTCTCCTTCCCTTGGTAACTTGCAGTCATGGGTTTTTAATTCTTGGGTTGCCTCCAACCAAGTGTTTTTCCTAGATAAAGGAGAAGGTTACTTTGTGGCTATTCTTTCTGATAAAGATTCACGAAATGCTATGTTTCACAAAAATACTTGGATGATGGAAGGTAATGGCCTTTTTACCACATTATGGACTCCGAATTTTAATCCTATTCAGGTCAAGCAGCAGTTTATTCCCTTCTGGGTTCAGTTACAAGGTCTTCCCTTGGAATATAGAAAGTAGGGTATTATTGAAATTATTGGTAACAAATTGGGAATTTTTATGCATCATGATTTGGATTTTTTCTCAAATCCTTCTTTACCAGTTAGGTTTTCAGTTTTATTGGATGTTAAAAAAAAAAATTGCCAACAAATATTCAAATTAAAACTGTGTTTAGTATTTGGGTGCAAGCGGTTCTTGTGGAAGATCCCTTGTTAGTTTGTTGTAAATTTCATTTTCCTCTCCACCCTTTTGAGAAATTTTTTCCTTATGATGGAGTGTTCTCTGGGAGTAATTCAAACCCAGTAAAGATGTCAGCTTTGGTAGTTCCTCATGCTGCTTCTTTTTCATGCAAAAATTCTTGGAATTTAGAGTTTATTTTCCTTTGGGAAGTATTTGATCTTTGCTACAGTTGGTTCTTCTCTGTACGTTATACATCTCTTGGTCTAAATAGGGTGGGAAAATATCATGTTTTTCCCTCAAAGTTTGAGGATGATTTTTTGCCTCAGATCTCGGCATCTTTTAAAGATTCTTCAAGTTGTGTTTTTATCTTGAAAAAATCCATCTACTCTCCTTTCAAACAGGTTGGTATGCCTTTTGCAAGTAATGGGGGTTTTTCTTTACACTCCCCAATAAAGATCTTTCTTTTATCTCTAAATATTCACTCCCCTGAGCTCAATTTCAATTGTCTTCTCCAAGCAAACCAATGTGCTTCGATGTTAACTTTAGGTGTGTTAAATAATTGTGATAGTAATCTTGTTATCTTTGATCAGCCAGAAGTTGATAGTTCTCCCTTTGTTGTTGCAAATCAAGATATATATCAAGATTTTTTTCCTGATGTGATGCCATCAGAAGAGGATTTGGTCAATTTTGTTGATCAGTCTCTTATTTTTGTAGGTGAGCAATTTATTGATGACATTGCTTCAAAAAATTTTGCTAATGTACCTCTTTCAAAGGATTGTTGCTCTATTTCTCAATCTAAATTATCTCCTCATAATCCAAAATCTCCTGCCTAGAGGGGTAGGAAATCTATAGCTACGAAGCTTCAAGAAGAAATCTCAAAGGGAATTCAATCGACCCTAGACTCCAGTCTAGGTAATACTTCAACACAAAAAAGGCCTAGGAGAGCTTGTTGCTCTCCCAAGATACAATGGAACTCATTTCTTAGAATGTCAGAGGCTTAAATGCCTCTGGAAAAAATTCCCAAGTGAAACAACAATTGGATGTTTCAGGGGTTGACATTATTCTCTTTACAAGAAACAAAAAATTTTGAAGAGTCATTTTCTTCAATTAGAAACAAATGGCTCCTTTGGGGTGCATCATATTCCCCTTCTTAAGGGGCTTCGGGTGGTTTAATAACTCTTTGGAATACTAAGACAATTAGTATTTCAAATATTTCATTTCACCATAATTGGCAGTTAATGTATGTTTCTCATTTTGAACTTTCATTCTGGCTTTTAAATTTTTATGGCCCAACCAGTTCTTTTGATAAAAAACAACTCTGGGTTTTACTCAAAGCAAAAATTGATCTGATGGGTCAAGAGAAAAAAATTTTGGCTAGTGATTTTAATGCTATTGCTAACGAGTGGGAGAAAAAAGGTGGATTAATCCCTCCTAAAGTTGTTATATCTGATTTTGCATCATTCATTCAAGATAACGCATTGAAGGATGTAGTTCCTATAAATGGTCTATTCACTTAGACCAATAGAAGAAATAATTTCTTGCAAATTGTTGAGCGGTTAGATAGATTTTTAATTTCTTCAAATTGGATTGGTTTGAAGTACTCTTCCTCTTTAGAAATTTTACCCTTGATAGCCTCTGATCATTTTTCCATTTCTTTGACTATATCTGATAATATTTTCAAGTCAAAATATCATTCTTCTTTTAAATTTGAGTCCATGTGGCTTAGACATCCTAACATAATTAATTGTATAAGACAATGGTGGTTTTCTACTCCTTATATACAAGGTTCTAAATTGTTCCAATTAAGTAATAAATTGGATTATGTCAAGAAGAATTTAAAGTCTTGGAACTAGTTAGTTTTCAAAAAAAAAAATTTCTCAAAAGATCTGGTGTATAAAAATCTAGTAGAAATAAATGAGAAAATCATTAAAAATGGTTTGGATAACAATACATTTGAAGAACAGAAGAAATTGCAACTTGAATGGATAGAATTTTTATCTCGTGAAGAAGAATACTGGAGGCAAAAATCTAGGGAATTGTGGCTGAAAGATGGTGATAAGAATACCAAATTTTTTCATCACTCAGTTCAGGCCAAAAGATCAAAATATGCAATATTTGCTATTCAAGATAGTATGTCAAGAGGAATTATTGTTAATGGGAAAGATATACAAAATGAAGTAGTTAACTTTTTCTCAAAACTGTTATCAAAGCCTGTCAATTCAAATGGGCATTTATCTGCCGAAAAAGAGAAACTTTTGCAGCATATTCCCCCTTTGGTTTCTTCAGATGATAATTTGAGGTTGCTTGCTCCTTTTTCTCTTAAATAACTTAAAAAGGTTGTTTTTTCAATGTCACCAAATAAGGCCCCGGGTCCTGATGGTTTCATAGCCATCTTTTTTCAAAAATGTTGGGATTTTAATGGATTTGATATTTTAAGTGCTCTGGAAGAATCAAGGAAGTCTGGTGGAATGTTAAAAAATTTCAATGTCACAAATATTGCAATCATTCCAAAAATCTTGTCTCCTAAGTCATTTTCAGATTGCAGACCTATTTCACTATGCAATACAATATACAAAATCTTCACAAAAGCCATTTATCTTCACCTTCATCCTCTCATTTCCACTCTCATATCCGAGGAGCAAGGTGGTTTTGTTCCTGGAAGAGAAACTCTAGAAGGAGCAATTGTGGCTCATGAAACTTTGCATACCATAACCTCAAATCAATTGTCAGCCATGATAATTAAACTAGATATGTGAAAAGCATATGATAGAGTTGATTGGTGTTTTTTGAAACAAGTGCTTTTGAAGCTCAACTTCTCTCCTAAATGGTGTAAATGGATAATGGCTTGCATTTTTGGGGCATGGTTTTCTGTTTTAATTAATGTTTCTTCTGTAGGGTTTTTTAACTCTTCTCAAGGTATTCGACAAGGTGATCCACTATCGCCATTCTTATTTATCATTATGGCTGAAGCTTTGAGTAGATCGTTTAAAAATGCAAATCTTCAAGGGAAGATAAAAGGAGTTATTTTCCCAAATGCAAATATATTTGCAACTCATTCTTTATTTGTTGATGATACTCTTCTATTTGGTAAAGTAGATATGGTAGAAGCAAAAAGCATAAAAATCCTTTTGGATAACTACACAAGAGTATCAGGCCAATAGGTAAATGTAGATAAATCAAAGATTTATTTGTTTAACACTAAAGCCTCCACTGAAAAGTCTATTGTCAAGCTTTTTGGTTTTAGCCAGGATCATTTGCCAAGTAAATACCTTGGTATTCCTTTCTTCTCAGGTCAAAGTAGGGTTTCTTATTAGATCAAAATAATTCAAAATATTCAAGCAAAATTACTCTCCTGGAAAGGTCGTTGGCTCTCATTAGCAGGAAAAATTGTTTTAGTCAAATCAGTTATGTCGTCCATTCCTAATTACTTTATGTCAGTATTGAAAGCTCCTAAATCTATTTTGCTTCAAATTCAGAAATTAATCAGGAAATTCCTGTGGTCTAGTAATTTGGATGGAAAAAAAAAGATACCTTTGATTTCTCTGGAAACTATGTGTTTGAGTAAGGTAAAGGGAGGTGTAGGTCTCCAAAATCTTAATGATAGAAATGTTGCTTTGGGTGCTAAAATGGTTTGGCAATTGTTCTCAAAACTAGCATTAAAATGGTGTCGTATAAAGAAAAATAAGTATATGGATAGTCAAATCTCATCAAGAATTTTCACAGTTATAAATCCTCCAAGTGGTTCTGCAATGTGGAATTTCATATTGTCCTACAAAAAATTAATCCTTCCTCATTTATCTTGGGAGATAAATGATGGTAAACAGGCTCAATTTTGGAATGACTCTTGGAATGGGTTCAAGAAGCTCAATTATTATAATTTGGATTCTTCAATAGCTTTCTTATCTATAAAATTTGGTATTTATGTGCATCAATATTTTGACAATGTTGACTCAGTATCAGGAAAAGTCTGTTGGAAAGATTTTTCAAGGGAACCAATTGACAACAATCATAAAGTAATCATTGCATCTATTTTAAAGGATAGAATAGTTTATGTTTCATCTTGCTCAGATAGATTATTATGGACAAGATATGATAAAGATTGTTATTCAGTCAAAGAAGGCTAACTTTCCATTTCAAAATATAATTCAAATATTCAAAGCCACTGAGCATATAGTTTTTGTTGGAATTCAAAAATTCTACCTAAAGCTGGTTGTTTTGCTTGGTTAGCAATTCAGAGCAAAATCTTAACTAGTGATAAACTATCGAGATTGAAAATTTATGTTCCATTCAATTGTGTTCTATGTGGTCAAATGTTAGAAGATTCAAATCATTTATTTCTTACATGTTCAGTTGCTCAAAGTTGTTGGCATTTTATCTTATCAAGGTTGGAGTTCCAATTGCCTCTACCAAATTCTTTATGGGACTTATTCTCTAGTTGGCCTAAATTGTACCAGTCATCCTTATTTTCTTGCATATGGGAAGTGGTTCCTGCTTCGATCTTATGGTCTATTTGGTGGGCAAGGAATAAAAGCATATTTAGAAAGGAAAAACAAAGCATAGAGCATATTTTGTCTTCTTTAGAAATTTCAATTTTTGGATCAGTAAATGCCTATGTATCAAAAAATAAGAACACGGGTTCATCTTTCTTAGATTGGGATTCTAAATCTCTTTCAATTGGCCCCTCTTAGTTCTCCCTTTCAAAGGTAGTTTCCTCAACGTATCAAACAAAATTGATAGATCTAAGGTTACATGGATGTCTCCTCCTATGGGTTTTTTTAAACTAAATTTTGATGGTGCCTCAAGAGGTAATCCAGGAAGTTCAAGAGTTGGGATAGTATTAAGGGACCATAAAGGATTGGTTCTTTGTGCAAAATCCATCAAACTACCAAATGGAACAAATAATGGTGTTGAAGCATAGGCTTTACTATATGGTTTGAGAATGGCCCAATCTTTTAAAATCTCTCATTTAGAGATTGAAGGTGACTCCCTAATTCTAATTAATGCTTGCAGGGAAGGGAATTCGCATAATTGGAAGCTAGCCTATTTTTTAAAACAAATTATAAAGCTTTTGAATCATTTTTCACATTACAACTTATTGCATACTTATAGAGAAGGTAATTTGGTGGCTGACTTCTTAGCTAATGTTGGTTGTGATCAAACTGAAAGTGAAGTGACTCATATTATTCAAATCGGGAAAATTGATTTTGAGTTGGAAAAGTTAATTTCAAAAGAAGAAGTCTTTTTTTAAATATAAGGTATCATTGGATTTTTAAATTTAGTTGGAAGTATCAATTATGGAGGTGCTAGTGGGAAGAATCATTATTCTTGTAACTCTCACTTTTATGGTTGATGTTTTCAAATAAGTTGTATGTTTCAAGTTTGAAGATATCAACTGCTATCTTATGATGACAACTTTTCATCAGTGTGTCAGCATGGTACAATTTGAAAGCTTTTGTGATTGTAAGAAAATCTTGGGATGCTTTGTGAATGATTATATATTATGAAGAAGTACAAGATAGTAATCAGCTGATAAGCATTGATAAAGTTATATTTCGTGGTTCTTCATTCCATTCGATCATGTACAAGCAATCATAAGATAAAACTATCTAATTTGTCATGATGTGGATTTCAAGCAGTTTCATGCTAAAATCGCATGGCATTACACTTGCTCTCTTCGTACCAGGTGGAGAGAAATTGTTGGATCATGGTCTTTCACTTTTGTACAAACAATTCTGAAAAGGTATGTCAATACATTTGGTACTTTATCCTCCAATAGAATTTGTCATGATAAGTTGGTAAGCTTACAAGTTATAAGGCAGTTTGAAGCTTATATATTCAATGAAATTAACTATTTCATTTCATTCAAACAAGTAAATTTTGCTTAGCTTTGTGTGATTATTCTGAAAATAGTTTGGTCTTCCTAGTATTTAACGTTAGTCGCAGGCAACATAATGGAATATCATCCGCATAATTTTAGAATGTGGCTTCCAGTTCAAAGCTGGGAGAGCCCAATTTCTGGTAAGCTTGATATGCGGCTTTTGCAAATTGTTTTAAAATTTCGATGGTCATGTGATTATAAATGTTTCATATCCATAATAGGCAAAGAGGTACTATAGCCTAGATCAAGAAGGTTGATCTTTCCATCAAATATTCTTTCAATATTTTTATCTAATGTTATGGATATCTTACAGTGCTTCGATTCAATAAATACCATAGCTGATACAATGGTACATGCCATATTTCTGGAAAATGAGGCAATACTTTCCAGTGCTCAAATATATATTTTCTCACAGGGTCAAGGTCATGTGGGTGGTATTTTTCCTCCTCATTTTTTACTAGATAACAAAGCAATTGTTAATGCTTATGATGCTTTAAAATTGTCTCTTGAAATTTCTGACCCTAGTCACTTAAATAAAGCATTATCAAAGTTCTCACATCAATTGGGAAGGGAAATGAGTGAAAGCTTCAAGGAGAAATTTCATTATATACCTTTTCTTCTTCATTATAATTTTTATCATGTAGCGTCTCCATTACAAAGAAGATCAAGGAATATGCAATATCCTATCCTGGAAGGGTCTCGGTTTGAGGTACACAATCAACCTTATGATGATAACAACATGAAGCTTGTGAACAAGGCAGTAAATTCTCAGTTAGAGGAGGATGGTAATGAAGAGCAGGGGGACAACATGGAAGACTTCATGCCGATGGAGGAGTAACAAGAAAGGCAACAAATTTTTTACTGTGCAGCAAATTTTGTAAAAAATTATATCATCGGCCATATATTGGCTTGTAAATCAGGAATTATCTACAAGTGGTAGCCTTGGATAATTAGTTCCTGATATGACTGTAAATAATCATTTCATTGTAGTATGTTTAATTTAGTATGTTGTATTTCTATAATGGGCTATAACCGGAGGTTTTCTCACTGGCTCTTTCCTCCCGGTATGCCCTTTGAGCCAGCAAATGTATATGTTTACTAATATATAAATATATAGTGGCTAGCCACTTTTATCAAAAAATATATATATATAAAAATCATAGAGGTGATAAACCTACTCTGTGTGGGGTCCAATTAGTTTAAACATTAGTTAATGGGATTGCTTTTACCACATCAAATTCTTGATTAAGTACAAACTACATGAATCTTTATCTCTCCTTTAACTAGTTATTTTCTAAAAGCCCAATCTTCCATCATTCTAAAATTCTATCCAATCCCCATGAATTTACAAATGAGATCATGTCTCTAAAAAATTAAATCACCTACCACAAAGTCAAGAATATAAACAAGCATGGGAATATTATCAACCTAAAATTCAATCGAACCTAAAGAATTTACAAATAAGATCATTTATCTAAAATAAACTCTTACCACAAAGTCAATAATATAAACAAACATGGGAATCTTTGTGCTCTAAAGGAGGTAATTTATTTCTCCAATGAAATGTATTTCATTTTAACCAAACCAATAATGATGCTTACTACATTAGTCTCCTATAGGGAATCATTGGCACAATGACCAAGGATGACCTCTTTAAAAGATATTTGAGAGGGACCCAAAGATTGATGTGAGTTAGCCATGAACCTATAACTCAAAAAACAATAAAAAATATGAATAAAATAGGAAACCCCAACCTAAAAAAAACTAACTTTTTTCAATGCAAGGTTGAACTTTAACTTGGAAAACATAAATATAAACACTTGATGTATTTACTTATAATTTAGAAATGAAAATTATGTTCATTTCTTCATTTTCTCCTTTGTTTAGTGTTAGTGGCTACACATATAAACCTATAGTATACATATAAACTATTTTATATTTAAATCCCCTCTTCTTGAATTATTAGCATAGATTTATTTGAGTCTTCAATTTTTTTCTTAATTTTATTTTTAGGATGTAGTTATTGATGAATTTTCTAAAACTTTAAATAAGCATGCCCATCTATTTTTGTAATGGTCGCTAAAATGATTAATTGTGCCTTTTCCTTCTCTATTTTATATAAGAGTATTTAATAAGATTAATTTAGTTAGTTAGAGATACAAAGTATGGTCCCAAATTATAGTATTTTTGTCATATATACATCTTATTGTCTTAATGTTCATGAATCTATTATCTTAATTATATTCATAGTTGTTCAAAAAAAATTATTTGTATTTAGAACTACAAATGATTCTTACTTGAAAATGGGTTGTCAAAATTAACTAGGACCTCAACTTTGTGGCAAATTTACAAAAGGACACATCAATACATAATGAGATAGGAAAAAATAATATGTTTTAGAAAGTTGACAATGAGTGCTACCTATATGTATTATACATATATTGACTTCATTTGACCTTCAAAAATATGGTGTGAAATGATAAATTTTGATCAGTAAAACTGATGTATGATACTAAACAATATATTTGACATGTAAATGTGTGTTGGTTAAACATTCTATATAGCTTAGGGGACTATGGTACTACATAGAATTTTTAAATGACAAATATATATAGCGGTCAAAAATATTATATAGTAGAGGACATGTAAATATTATGGTACTATATAGAATTTTGTATGGCATCTTGACAATGTGAATATGACCTTATGTTTCATTATTGTTTTGGATGTACTAGTAATGTCACATCCTGTTTACTTAGCTTATCTTAATCACTTAACTCTTGCATTAATTCTTTAATAACAAGTGATTAGGAAAGATAATGTGGTTATATTAAATATTGCTTGAAGGGTAATTAAGGGAAATGATTATAATGATGATGAAAAATTATGCATTTTAATGTATAAGTGCATTATGAACTTTTTATATTTTTTCATATTGGAGAGAGAGTATCATCGAGAAGGTTCTAGTGGGTGGAGGTAACCTATTATGATGGAATCACACACGTGCACTTAGACTCGTGTAGCTAGATTACATATATGTGTGTAACTAAGAATAGACATTTTAGGTTCCTATATTTAAATAATTGTATTATTTTACAAATGGTTCTTATATAAAAAATTTATGAGATTGAAATCATTTTTATAAAAATCTAGGTTAATTAAATGATACAGTAGGCTTATGTTAGTATTCTGGGTCATGAGCCAAGTGCAAAAATGTGCTACTTGTTGATATGTAATTATATTTTGGCAATCAGTTGAAATGGGTCCCAACCTAAATGAGATTTGACAAGAGAATATAAATAAAGTATTCCTTTCAGTTAATTATTAACAAGCTAAAGAAATTTAAATTAATAACATTACCTTTTAATATTACTACTATAATAAATAGATGAAAAATAGTATCATATTTTAATAATGTATGCTAATATTTTTATTTTATTTCACAAAAGAGATTTAAAGTGATATTAATACTAATTTTATTAGAAAAAAAGGCATATATTAATAAAGATATGTTTATGCTTTATTGTAAGTTACAAGGAAAATGAGACTAAAGATAGGAGAAGCTTATAAAGCTCTCCCCACGTGCCTCAAAAGGCTTTACCATCTTGCATAAGTTTCAACGTGGAGAAAGGTTGTAAACTCTGGATTTACATTTGCCAATTGTTTGTTCAAAAGTTTTAAGGTATTATTTCTCTAAGAAGGATCAAAGAAAATTTGGAAGATAAGTACCACTCTTAATATAACAAATCTAGGGAGTTTTTCATTGCTTCTATTTCAGAATTTTGTAAGTAATCTTTGTTTGAATGAATCAAATGGGTTGAGGAAGATCACTTCTTTTTCTATTATAGATTTTGTTTGTTTTTGTTTTAAATTTAATTGTGCTTTAAGGGTTTGTGAGAGATTTCTTACAATGCTCATTTTATTTTATTGTTTAATTGTTAGTAGTTAGATCTTTCTTTTGCATACTATGGTTAGTATAATGTAGCTACTGGTTGTAGAACATAGAAGTGAAATGGAATCATGATTTAAAGGTTTGGTTGTTAAGTCATTTCCTATGCCCAATAATGTACTTGTTTACTAGGTTTAAACAACAAGGATTTGAATTAGGCATCGACCAAATTTAGCCTCTTTCAATACATCCAAATATATTTATTATGGAAATTTTTTTCATACAGTAAATGTAAACTATCTACGAGCAATGATAAGAACGGGTTTTTGTTTTCATTTCCTCTCATGAAAGCACATTATTGAGAATGCAAATCTATGATAGTTGAAGACATTTTATGCCTTCTCTTTTCTATTGCTACTTCATTTGTATCAATGGATTAATACCCCTATTGTCAATGATAGAAGAAGGGCTATATCAAGGCTAAGCTCTATCTTTTAGGTTATTTTCTTGCCATAGAATTAAGGCTACAATCGAGTATCTCTTCCAAAAGTAATATTTTCAATTTAATAAATAAAGAGGTAGAACCATTCCCTATTTCAACATGAATCAATGGACTAATATACTTGTTTAAGAAGTCAATTGTGGAATCATCTAAAATCCATAAATATGTGGCATCCATCATCAATGTGCTTGTGATAATGGTAATAGTTGTAGAATCATTTAGAAAAAAATGGTCAACTATTTAACTCCTTTAGATTGGATCTGCATTAGCTTCATTTTATTCATTGATTTTCATAATTAAGCAATGAGTAATTTGGTAGTTGCTACAAGTCAAGTCAAACTCACTCTTAAAATGTGATTTGTGAGCACAAAATTTAATTAAGAGCAATTATATTTTTTTAGGTTTCTACCCTACTAATGGAAAAAAAAAAATTGTGTGTTTGTATGACCTTATGTTAGCTTTCTCATGATTTTTTTTAAACATCTCCCAAATGAATGGTGAAAATTAGAGATTTAAAAAATAAATAAAAATGAATGATTATAAATAAAGGTGGATTATATAGAAAATAAATTATTTAAGGGTGAATTAAAATGTAATAATATATTAGTATATTTAGTTATTTAAGGATGAATTAAAATGTAATAATATATTAGTATATTTAGATATTAGAGTTAAGATAATATTAATATACAAGATGTTTATTGAAATTGAATAAAACAATACAAATTTAATTTTCAATGTAATAATAGAGTATATTCTTGAATATTATTTTTAAATTACTCAAATTAATATTTTTGTAATCAATTGTGTTTTAGTGTGTTCTAACAAATTGTTAATTATTTTGTTTTCATTCTATGTCACTTTCATACCATAATGGTCTTCACACTCGTAAATTCAAATTTGATCCATAGGTTTGACACTTATCATAAAAACACACAAATGCTTATGATTGTCTAGAATTTGTTATAGTCTAAATGTTTGAAAAAATAGTTATGTTGATGAACACCTTTAAGAATTTTCTATATATGAAGACCTTCTTAGTTAAACCTTTGGACTTGAATTAATTGTTTAAACAAAAATTGAAGACATACCAAGTAACCATGTAACATGTTAAGCCTCCCACTAATGATGATGATGTTGATATTTAATTTGATGACATGCAATGTTCTACTATGGTGCTCTTAAGTAATGATACAAGAAGTAAAAAAGAACTAATGAATGAATAAATTAGAATGGGTTTATGATTTTGTACAACACCATATAACATATTTTTTAATGTTTCACGTTGAACTCAACATGTGATGGATAATATGCAAGGGGTCAATTTGGGTCTAGGATTATATTTGAATTTTAACTTTAGAGATCAAATTAGTCCTTATTCTACTATGCAAAGTTTGAGTATAGAATGTTACAATGTCATAATGGGTTAAATCTACATGTATATTATAGAAGCTCCAACAACACCTATGGTTCACCATACCAATGAGATCCAAACCCACTCAAGAAGCATCCCTTAATCTTAAGACGACACTCTTACAATGCTTCCCTTATACCAAGTGAAAATACTCTAGACCCTCTAGATTTGAGAAAACTTAGCGACATAACTAATAGACATCCAATTTTTTACTATAAAAATTTGTTTCTTACAAATATTTCTTAGTGAAATTTGGTTTATGTCATAAAGATTAAATTAAAATTAAAAGTTTGAAATTTTGAGTATGTCAAAAAGATTAAATTAAAATGAAAAAATTCATTGGATCCAATACTATTTACAAGATACATAATAGAAAAAAGTGTGTAGAGATTGAAATTTTTTAACAAATAAATTATGCCACAAAATACAACCACAAGGTCTAATATTTTAAATAAATATAAATGTACAGAAATTATCAATATAACATTATTCACTATGTAATAGGATGGTGAAATCCTTTTTCCCAAATACACTAGAGAATATAATAAATTGAATTTTCCTCAATCTATAAACTTTACTAGAATCCAACAAAGAAGGTTTTGATTCAAGATAATATTAATTTCAGATATACGATTAATTATCATTTCATCTGGCGCCTAAATGTTGATCCTGAAACTTCTTCAACTATATTAGGAAAAATAAGCAAATCAATTCTATGTCATATGCATTAAGTCAATAAAATGCTTTTATTCCTTTTCACCTTCTTTAACCTATCAAATTTACACAATTTATTCTTGCAAAACTGGTCCATGGAGCAATTTATAAACAAAAGATTTACTTCTATATTCAGATGCAACAGATGTGTGTTTGTTTAGTATGTTTTATTTCAAACTTGTAGTTTTAAAATCCAATTAATCTAGTTCATGCATTTATCTACTTGAAGAATAACTTATTCTATTTTTTTCATGAACAGGACATACTACCTTTCATAATTTCCAACTTCATCATCTTCATTTTCTATATATTGTCTTTCATATATTAGCCATATTTTGGTGAGTTTGGTTACTGAAAAATTGCCTATTTTCTAAAATTATTTAAAGAAATATTTGACTAACAATTTTATATCTTCACATAAATTTTTTCCATTAACTACTAAATTAGCCTTGAAGAACCTTGACATTCTTCACAATCTTAGACACAATCATGGACTAGTGTCATAAAAACCAAAGGAGAATAAAATATTTCATTTTTATTTCCAACAAATTCAATTACTTTTTATAAGATTGTCTAAGATTTGAATCTTGTTTAGATTTCACATATGTTTTTTATTAGATAAGAAGGGAAGGGCCCTGATCCCATGGTTATAGCATCAAACAAAAAGAAACAGAAAAAAGGTGGGAAATACCACCACCAGGGAACAAAAATAAACAACAGTATTAGCTCGTAGGCCAACATTAACCTTATTAACCATAGACCAATCAATACTAATCAAAAATAGTAAGATTCTAGCAGCATGCTTAAATCTACGTAAACCATTAATAAGGCCCACAATATCCTAGGTGGTCTACCATCATAACATAACCAATAAAATAGAGCAATCTAACAGATTATAGCAAAATGACAAAAAAAATCATTAAAAAACAGTAGAGCAACACCAAGAGGCATTATTTGCCTTTCTTCAACAGGTCCCCATACTCTCCCATAAGATAAATGTAGTCTCTCCAATCAGGTCCCTCTGTCTCATCCAGGGTCTTCAGGGCATCCAATTTCCCCTACTTCCTCAACTTCTTGGTGATTTTGACTTCTCCAAAAGTCATACTGAGCATCACCTGCCTCATTAATCTATTCGTAACCCTCATGAGAGTTACCAAGGCCTTCTCCATGTCTTCAAACTGAACCTGTAGGAAATTTATTCTTCTCTTTAAAACTTCTATACTTGAGTCCTTTTTTCCGCACCGAAATCCTCAACTTCTTGCACTTTTTCTTCCTCTTTCTTTTCTTCCTCAGATTGTTCGGCTTGTTCTTCCTCTTCCGCATCCTTATCCTCCTTTGAGCCTTCTTCGCCCATCTCATAAGCCATATTCTCAAAATCCAAATCCCCTTAATCATCTTCCTCCTGGGCTTTGAAATCTTCATACTCTAGATCCTCCTCTTCACTCGCAGACATTTTATATTTCTCTTTTTTATCCTTCGAGGCCGCTTTTGCAAGTCGGTCTGACCGTCTTCCTCCCCTCTCACCACTTCCCTATCCCTACAAGGACTCTTTTTCCTCCTCATTATGGGTCCCTTCCTTAGTTATATTTATAGCATCCCTAAGTTTTAAGTCACATTTTGGTTTCTTCGGCTTGGGAAGTTCAAGCAACAAAGGTGAATATTTCCTTTTTTTGGGCGTGGCTATAATAAGCTCAATTTTAGAGGTTTATTTTCCTTCACATTTCTATGACACGGGGGTAGAAGGGTTGGACACATTGGCAACTAGGGACTAACTTTTAGCAGTGATAAGCACTCTCCTAGCAGCAACAACAAGAGGCAGATGGGGAATAGGTTCCTCAGCCAGAATTTCAATAGTGCCAGGGTTTTCATCCATAGGTTGTTCCTCAATTACCTCTTCAATACAACTAGGGTTTTCATTTCTTCCCACCTAAGGATTTCCATGGGGATTCAATGCCAGAGCATGCTTGTAAAGGGTTAGCATAAGGCCTTGGTGGAGGGGAGGGTTGGCTCCTTTCTCTATGTGGAATTGTAGAGAGGATAGCAAATAGAAAGGAAAATTGGCTCTCTCACCATGTCGAATATGGTTTAGCAGGGGAAAATGGTATGCATGTACCAACATATACCTTCCTTCCAAAGTAAAGTATCTCATAATAAACAAACTAACTAAAGAAAACAAAGGAGGAAGTTCCAATCTTGTATGTGTTTCTGGAACCTTTTGAGCTTTTCACCTTCATGCAGAAATTTGTCTATAAACATCTGGTAGTCCGCCCCATTTTTTTTTAGTAACTTTGATACCTTGATTTTTTAGCTCCATAGCTTCCATGATGAATCTAGTTGTAACTTCAAACTTCATAGCTCTAATGGTAACATTTTCATTCCACCAGGAGTTAGCAAATTTAGCCATGAGGTTCTCATTGTATCCCTTCAGGGATTGGAAGAACGAAACAATACCGGCATCAGCAAAAATTCTCCATAAATCCATGTTCTATTGTAGGGCTTGACAATTTGGAGGCTTCGTTCTCTTCCTAGGACCTCCCAAATTTTCTATTCTACAAATTCTTCAGCTGCTTCTCACTTTTCTTCATAATCTCCCACACCACCTTCTTACTTTTCAAGATGTAGAAATCACTCTTATGCCATAAAATATAGAGAGAAAATGAGAAATTATGAATTGAGAAATTTCTTTTAGTAACATCCCACAACACATTCCCCGAAGTGAAACACCCATCATTATTCTTACAAACTATATTAAACTTCACATTAATTTTCCTTTTTTTCACCACATTAGAAATGTGAGAATAGTTGACACAAGGCAAATTCGCACACATAGACATGACAACCCTTAACAAAATAAAAATATTCATGTGATATTTGGTAACCTTTATGATAGAAAAACAATTAATAATTTTATCAGCCAAGATCCTTTGATACATCACCGTACCACCCATTTCATCATTACACAGAATGCCCAAAAGCACCACTTGGTACTCTTTTATCCGGCCTAATAGCGATTTTACATTTTTACATATTGTACTCATGTTCAAATTTTCCCTTTAGGATTAATTCCCTTAAAGACTCTGACATATTCCCATAGGTCCATCTAGTCCAGTCCCTACAGTTCAGCGCCACGTTAGCAGCGCAATCAACCGCTTTATTTCCTTCTCTATAAACATGTTGCACTCTACGATTTGTAAAGTATTTTTTAATGACTTGACATTTATCGATTATATTTTGTAATTCACATGGTGGCACAACCTCTTCATTTAGGATATCCACAATAAGCTTAGAGTCCCCTTCTATTATTACTTTTTGATAAAGTGGCTCCTTTAGAATATTGAAGCCCCCTAGAGCAGCCATAGCTTTTGCTTTATTATTGGAGCAGACTCCCATATTCACCCCATAGCTCACAATACACTCACTTTTATGGTTCCTTAACAGACCCCTAGCACCTTCTTGTCATGGGTTGCCTTTAGAGCACCCGTCAAAGTTGCACTTAACCCACTCCTTTTGTGGAGGGTTCCACATAGTAGTCAATCTTGTTAGCATATTTGACCAATTAATTCTGGTTAAATCCTTATTGATTCCCCAATTTCGCTTAATCCTCATTTATTTGTAATTAGGTCAGTTTTTGGAAAAACCATACCTACCAGCCTCTATGTTTTCCTTAATCTGGTTTTTGATGATCAAACTGACCTCCTAGCTACTTCTCTCCTCATCCTTGAAAATACGATTATTTATTTCCTTCCATATACCTTGGGTAACAAAAGGAGGAATTTGGTTCCAGAGATCAACAATAACATTATGTGAGAAAGGGAAAATTGACTAGCTTTGTATAAACACTTTCAAAGAATTAAGAAACATCCAATCAGAAGATAGCAATGAGAGAAAACAAGACCACACTTCACTCACAAATTTGCAATGAAAGAATATGTGAATAATTGACTCCTCTTCTTGTTTACAAAGCAAGCATCGATTGACCAATTGGAAACCTCTCCTAGCCAGGTTATCAACATTTAGAATTTTATCATGAGTTGTCATCCACTAGAAGCAATTAATTTTTGGAATTAAGTTCTTTTGCCACACCTTATCCCAAAGATGGTCAGAAATAGCACTCTACACCTTGATTAGTTCTTCATAGGTCATTTTGACTAAGAAACAGCCAAAAGAGATCCCTTTCCAAATCCACTCATCTTCCCTTTCTTTTTCAAAGCACATAGCCTCTCCTATCAAACCCTGTAGTCTAGCTATGATAGGATCCCAATCCACCTATCTCTAAACTCTTAGGTTGTTCCTTCTTAGTAATAGTTTGAACTCTTTCTATTTAGGTTCCTCCAACTCCTAGTTGATGTAATCAAAGACCTTTTTACCACAAATCCTATTAAGGCTTTGTTTAAGAGGTTTCAGGTCTTCTATGGAGTACAGAGTAGAAGACTATCCAAGCATCCTTCCAAAATTCAATATTATTCCCATTCCCAATTCTCTTTCTAACCCCTATCTTCAATATATTTCTCAATTCAAGAAGATGATTCCATAGAGCAGAGCCACTTGGTAGATCCAAAACTAAAAGAAAACAGTTAAGGTTCTTGTTCCTCATGTATTTAGCTTGGAAAATTTTAACCCAATCTTTAGTACCTTCAAGGATATTCCAACCAATTTTATCCTTAGGGATTTTTTAAGCATAGATATTCTTCTTAATCCCAAGCCCCCTCTCCATTTAGGAGTACACACATTTTCTGAGCAAACTAGAGACAGACTATTTTTTTCTTCAGTTCCTAACCATAAGAATTTTCTCTGAATTTGTTCTATCTTTTCCCCTATATATGCATAGAATTTGAAGAAGGACAAGTAGTATATAGGAATATTATGAAGGGAATCATTAAGGAGTTGAATCTTTCCCTCCAAACTCAAAAGCTTCCCCTTCCATCCAGCAAGTTTGTTTTGATTCCTTTCAATCAATTGATTCCAATAAGTATTTTCTAGCTTCTTAGAGATCAATGGTAGGCCCAGATAAGCATCAGGTAATTCAACTTCTTGACAACCCAGGATTGTTATCACTCTCTCCTTAATTTGTTGGTCATCAATAAAGAAGTAATTTTTTCTTTTCTCATAGTTGGTACACTAACCAGAAACAACAGCATAGTCATTGAGAACCTATTTCCAGAGTTCAGCTTCCCCCACTGAGGCTATCCCAAACATTAGAGTATCATCAACAAACTGTTGGTGGGAATTATGCCTAAGAGATGAAGCAACTTTAACACCTTTGAGAGCTTTTAATTCCACCAATTTTTGAATATTCCTGCCAAGGACTTCAACAGCATTTATAAAAAGATAGGGAGAGAGGGGGTCACCTTGCCTAAGCCCACGACCACAAGAGAATAATTCTTGGGGGAATCCATTAACCAGAACATAAGAAATGGGGGAAGTAACACAAGAAAATATCAACTTTAGGAATCTTCCATCTATCGCAACCTTTCTGAGGATAGCAAAGAGGAAAGGCCAAGACACTTTATCATAAGCCTTAGAAATATCAATTTTGAAGGTCATTCCTGAATTTTTAGAGTGATCCATAGAATGAATTATTTCATGGGTGGAGATAACAACATCTAGAATATTTCTACTCTAGACAAAGCCTTTCTAGTTTGGGGCAATCATTTTACCAAGCACCAGTTTAAGTCTAAGCACCATAATTTTGGAGAAAATTGTATAGACCGTGTTATAGAGACTAATAGGTCTATAATATTTCATAGCTAAGGCATCAAAAAAAATTGGTAATAAGGGCTATAAAAGTAGCATTTAGTTGGTTTAGCAGTCTACCCGATCTAAATAAATCCATAGCAGCATTGAAAAAATCATTTTTAACAATATCGTAGAAGCTCTAGAAGAAAATGGGAGGGAATCCATCAAGGCCAGGAACTTTATAAGCTCCAAAGGAAAACACAGCCTTTTTAACTTCATCCATAGAAACAACAATAGTCATCATTTTTAAGTCTATATCATAAATAGCTTTAGTGATCACATCAATAAAGTCAGCATATACCTGATGATCTATGTCAGGGGCCCTGTGGTGATTAGAGAAGAAGTTAATAGCTTCCCTCACAATTTATTTTTCATTGGTCACCGTAGAGCCATCCTCTTTCACAAGTGATCTGATTCTATTTATGCTTTTGTGTTTCAGGGTTGATTGGTGAAATAATTTTGTGTTCATATCCCCTTCCTTTAGCCATTGAACCCTTGACTTTTGTTTCCAATAGATTTCCCTCATTTTTGTTTTCTTATACCATTAAGATTTGAGATCTCTTTCCTTAGCATAGATCTCCTCATCCACCCTACCAGCCTCCATTATATCCTAGACCTCTTTTATGCTTTTTCCTAGAGAATTATTTATCTCAAAGATATTATAAAGTTACCTTATTCCACCCTTTAACTTTTTTCTTTATTCTACTTAATTTCTCAACCAGACAATACATCGATGTACCAATTATAGGTTCCTCCCACCAAGATTTAACCAAAGCAACAAAATTTGGGTGGAGACACCACATAGCTTCAAATCTGAATGGGAAAGGACCTTTATTATGATCCTCATTTCTTTTTAGCACCAAGGCATTATGATCTGAACTAGACCTAGGTAGGGGAAAGAGAGGAAGGAACTGAGAGATATCCCAATTTCTAGAGATCAAGAATCTATCAATTTTGACTTGGATTAGGTGATTTCCATTTCTTCTGCTTTACCAAGTAAACTTAGTTCCTTGGAGGGGTATATCAATAAGACCTACCAAATTTAAGAACTCTGCAAGCTCCATCATACTGTTAGAATAATCATCCTACCCTCTAGACTTTTCTGAAGGAAGGAGAGGAGAGCTAAAATCTCCTCCCAACATCCAGTGGTCATCATTCTTTAAATAAATAGCATCACTTAACTGTTCCCAAAGAAAAACTTTGTCCCTACTCAAATTTGACGCATAGATATTTAAAAGGTTCCATTTCTCCTCAGAGAAAATATCCTCCAAAGTAATCATCATATTGTTCTTAGAAGCAGAACACATGTGTACAATAATATTTTAGCCAACTTCTAGGCAGATGTTTCTAGACAACTAAGGATGTTACTATACAACTCAGCAAGCAGATTAGATCAATTGCAACAAAATTTGATATTTCTTCTAATGATTTCTATATTTTCAAGCCTAAGTCATACTTCTAGATACTGATATCCTAAAACTCATCAAAAATCATTTTATAACATTATTTTTTGAAGAGAACAGCTAAAGATGAAAATCCGATGAATCAAAAGGATACCAATCAAGTTATTAACTGTATATATTAATACTATTTTTGTTACCAGTGGTATCAAATAGTGAATATTTTGTACATTTCCTTCAGTACAAATGGATTATGCTCTTCACATACATAATATTACCATTATCAAAGCTCTAATAAACTAGCATTCATATATAGAAGATTCAAAGTTTGTTTATCATAGATGTTATGCACTTTCTATGAGGATCTTCAAGATGACAATGGACAACAAAGACCTACAATCAAATAATAGTGCCAAATCTCTTTGAGAATAGATAAATAAGTCCCAACAAAATGAACACAAATACAATTCTCTATGGAGAAGAACTCAATTGAAATAAGCAATGTATAAAAGAAAGAAACTCCTAGAAGACTTATATTAAGAAAAAATGTCATACAAGTCTAATACATCTCAACCTAAGTGACTTAGGCCATGAATTATAATAGCATAATTATTGCTATCAATCTTGTAAATAAGAGACTTATAGACAGTTGTAATAGAAGAAATTGAAAATAGAAAACAGGGGAAACCATATGCAAAAAATGTTGAAGCTCTTACTAACACCGATAAAAATTAAAATTCTCTGAGTACAAAGATATGTCATGATTAAGATTCATTATTGAGATTTGATAAGCTATAAACAATGTTCACAAAAAAAAGTTCCTCAACTACCACACATTTTTGTTTCACTTAATCTCATTCTTTAAACAAAACACAAAATATAAAATATATAGTACAAAATCTATGGAACCCCAGGGAAAAGACTAAACAGAACTGCATCACAATGGAGAGCTCAGGGTAAATGATTAAAAGACAAGATTATTATGAACTTGTTGAAATGGTTGCTATATGATGGACAGGATTGCTTATATTCCTTCATGTTTTTGTCAGCTTTCCTGTGAGGCCAAAAATGACCTACAAAGTACCATTTCTTAAGAAATAGATTTTGCAATGTTATAGTTCCTTTCCATTTTGTTTCTCATAACATAGTTGGCTTAGAAAAGGTTGGGAAAAGAGATTTAAAATCACCGAATTTTAGAAAGTTACAATTTACTAGTCACAACAAGGTACTTTGTGTGACGTCCTTGGGCAAGCAGTTTCCCTATTTTCTTCTTCCTCAAGTCAATGGTAACAAGGGTAATTTCCTTTCCAATTTGGAGAACCTTTGGTTCAATTTCAATCTCCTCCTGATTTAAATGAAAAAAACTCAATAATCAAAATCAACATAAAATTTAAGATATGAGACATTGATTTCAACTGAAACACTAGATGATTTAGCTCTTGTAGTGAATATTTCTGCACTACCTATAATATCAACATATGCAGTAGTAGCTCCATCAATGGTAACACAGGAAATTGTCTTGATGATTCGGAGAACCTTTTGTGAGTAGTGAAATTTGTTATCTATTAATGTGCAAAAACTAAGGTATGCAAGATAAAAACTACACTAAACCACCTCAATATTAGGCTACGTTAACACAAACAAAAGGAATGTCAAAACGATCAAATTAGATATACCTTTCTTCGTGTTGATCCTTGGTTGGCCCTTTGATGATTGATAATGTGTGCTCCTTAGATGAATGTATCTTTGTCAATAATGGTGATAGATGTGTGAATGAAAGTAAGTGAATGCAAAAATGGATTCTAGATGCAAATACTAAGAGATGGCAATAAATTACTATGATAGCTCAAATAACTTGGGGGCATAATTTTGGTATGCATGTAATGATTAACTCAATAAATAAGAAGAGGGGGGGTATTTATAGAAGTTATTGAATTATCTAAAGAATTCAACGGTCCAGATTAAGCCACCATGGCCAAGATGGAGGGTTGTGGTGAGTTGAGGACTCACAAGCCCTCACATCTTGACATGTGGCGGGTGAGTTGTCCAAAGGACAAGGTGAGATGGAAAATGGTTCAAATGACATGGAAGAAGCCATGTGGTCTGAAGGTACTTGCAAGTACCTTGGGATGAGAGAGGATTTCCCCAAAAAGTTATTCCTTGGCTCCATATGAGGATTAAAGTGACAAGTGATGACTTTTAGAAATTCATCCCTTGTCAACATGGGGAATGGGAAAGGCCTTGAAGAAATAAAAAGTGAATTTTTAATTCACTTTTTGGAGGAGACCAAAGGGTAAAACAAGATTCCTCTAAAAGAGGTCCTTGTCCTTTGGGTACAATGTGACACATGAGATGTCATGGGGAAGACAAATACATGGGGGGAATAAGTGTGAGTTTTTAATTCACATGGGGAAGAGATCAACCCAAAAAAGGTAAGTACCAAGAAGGTTGACGTAAGGACATGTTAAAAGGGGTAAGTGATTAGGATTAGGATTGTGCAAACACATGATTAAGCAAATTAATGAGGGATTAGATGCAAGTGGGAAATTATGGAGGATGTGACACTAATTTTTATTAAGTGGTGCACATCCTAATGATGGATTAATTAGATTAATCCAATTTAGTAGAAGGGTTATGGAGGATGTGACAAGGAGAGAGAAAGAATGAATTAAAAACGAAAAGGATAATTGACTAAATTAAATAAATTGATTGCATTTATTAAATTTAGAGATGAAGTGGGCTTATGTATAAATTATTTAATTGATTAAATCAAATACCTTATGAATGTTAGGAAAGAGGGGAATATTAATTAAATAAATAATTTAATTAACGTTTGATGAAGGCGATGAAGTGGATTAATAAAAGGGATAAATTTGACCTTGTGTAAAGGGTCAAATTTAGGTGTCTACATTTTTTCCCTCTTCGAAATATTGTTAGAATAACAGTTTTTTGAAGAAAAATAAAATGCAGATGACTCTACAGAGGAAGTGATTGGAAAAAAAAAAAAGATGCCCCAGCATGGGATAGGTTGCTCAAATGGAGGGGAGTGACAGGAGATGCCCCAATCACACAAGAAAAATGGTCAAGAATGTCGTGTGGTAAGTATGGTAGGGTATGCCCCCTTGAGAGGGTGGTAGGCGAAGAAAAAGGGGCCCTGGGTGACTTCTCGATATGAAGAAATTAAAGGTATGATGGGATAAAGCTCAAAAAACCAAGCAAGTTTTCCTTTGGAACGGAGGAAATCCGACACACGGGGCGCAAATGGCAGCGCGTGGAAGTTTGAGGATTAGTTGGAGGAAAAGAAAGTTAAATAAAGGGAAAAAATTCCCAAATTTTAAAAAGAGGGGGAAAGTTACAAATAGTCATTTTAGAATTACTATTCCTCATTTGGACAGTTGTCAGTTGAGGAAAAGAGGAGAGGAGAGGAAGAAGACGAGAGAGGGATAACTACGATGATGAGATTGTGCACCGCATGGATGAGGTGCATAGTTTTTGGGCGGAGCGCATTGTCCCACGCCAAGTTAGGCCTAAAACCCCTGTTGTGATTTCAGCAGTTTTAGTTGTGATTTGAATTCAATGCATATTTGATAACATGGGTTTTGGTTGCGGAGTAGAATAGGAAAATGGGTAGGAGATAAAATTTAAATTCGATGGGTGGGTTAGGAGACACGTCCAATAAGGATAGGGGGGAAAAAGCAATGTGAGTGGAGAAAAATAAATGTCCGATTTGCCCCATACAGGGGTGACCATGCCCCAAAAATGAGTATCCCTGGCCGATAACAGGCGGCCACAACCCTGAGGGGCATTCATGCCCCACAAAAAGGCGGCCACACCTCAAAAAAGAGGTGGCCCCACCCCCGAGGGGTAGTCATGCCCCTTGAGAGGTGGCCTCGTCTAGCGCACGAGCGACTGCGCCCCAGATAGAGGCGGACCCGTCCAATGCACAGGTGATGGCGCCCAGGACAAGAGCGGCCCTACTCGATGGGAAACAACACTCAATGAAGGGTGGCCCCACCTAATGGGTGGTCACACCCTGGATTGGGGCTACCCTGTCTGATGGGCGACGACGCCCCATGAAGGGCGGCCTCGCCCAATGGGTGATGGCACGTTGAGAAAGGGTGGCCCCGCCCAATGGGCGATGGCGACTCGGGAGAGGGTAGGCCTGCCCAATGGGTGGAGGCACCTCGGGAAAGGGCGGACATGCTTGATGGGTGACCTAGCACCCCGGGGAAGGGCGGCCCCGCCTGATGGGCAATGGCATCCAAGAAAGGGCAGCCCTGCTCAATGGGTAGGGGCGCCCCGAGAAAGGGCGACCACACCCAGAAAAAAGGGGTGGCGATGCCCGAAGGACAAGGGACAAGGATGGAAGAAAAGCTAAGTAAAAAAAATACAAGGAAAGAGGTAGAGAAGGAGCATCTAGCTTGGAAAGGGCTTGGTGGTCGAGTGCAAAGATGGAGGGAAAAAGATGGGTGAGAGAGTTAGCGAGGGAGAAAGGGTACGCAAGGTCAGAACGGAAATAGATAAAGAAAATGGCATGGTATCTGACAAGTTTCATGGTTTGACTGCAGAGGTTCGAGACGTTGTGGATGCGGGAGAAGAGATCAGAGGTGCTCACAGTGACACAAGGAGCGATGACAGGAGTAGATCATTAGCGCTTGGTGGAGGCAAGATTGTTGCATTTCTTGGGATATCCATTTATCAAAGCACATCGGGTGATGTTGACAGCCTTGATCAAGCATTAGGACTCAGCGACATCGACATTTCATCTTCTAACAGGAGAGATGATCATGAAATTGAAGGACGTCTGGTGGATTCTTAGATTTCCGATCATAGGGAAGCTAGTGAGTGAGATGAGATCATAGGGAGAGGAGATGGACCATACCATGTGGGTCCTATTCGGGCAAGAGGACCTGCCAATGGAGAAGAATGGGTTGGACGTGGATCAGTGCTTGGGACTAGGATTACCACCACTATCATTGTACTTGTGTGGGTTGATCAACGACATACTCATACCCGATAGGAGTGGGAAACGGTGCAACTTGGGCTATATGGAGGTTATCTGATATATTGTCGAGGAGAGGGGTGGATAGTTTATATGGGGTCCATGCATCTTAGCACAGCTATACAGAGATATGCACATGGTTTTCTATCAGGATGTAGTCATCTTGTGTCATGTGACGTTTCTGCAGGTGTGGGCATGGGAGGAAATTAGTGTGGTTAGGCTGGTTGTGGTGAGGGAGGGTCAGGTGGATGAGGCAGCATCGATAGCATGGTGGTATGATGCAGAGGATGGGTGGGTTTTTTTGGTATCAGGGTGCAAGAGACTTAGATAGGTGGAGGAGATTGTTTGATGAGCTGGAGGAGGAGGATATATTATGGAAGTCGTATATGTTTTTTCGTTTTAAGAGAGGGAGGGAGGATGAGGTGAGTCATAGGAGATACTTCATGACACACTGCTATATAGTGGGGAGAGAGCCTCAAATAGTAGAGGCACAGAGGTCAGATTAGGTGACGAGATAGTATGGGCTAGAGTAGAATATTTCAGGTGCCCCAAAGATGTTTAGACAGCTTATGTGGGAGCGACCATGGGATGAGGAGATTTCAACAGAGTTTGCATGGGAGCACTGGGTGACACTGGAGTGAGAGCTTACCTAGGGAGGGTTGAGGGACCAGTAGATTTGGGATCACCATGAGATATGCAGCATGGTTTGTGTGACATCATCCTAGAATGATCATGCCAGAGGTGTCAATTGCAGAGGCACTATGATTTGGATTAGAGGAGGAGACTCGGTCGGCAGGAGGGGAAATGGGTCGGTTAGTTGACGGGGTTGGGGAAAGCAGAGGAGAGGAGAAGAGGTAGCCTGAGGAGGAGATGAACAAAGAGGATAAGAGGCGATTAGAGCTAGAGGATAGAAGAGGACAGTACCAAGAGTGGATCGAGTAGGTAGGCAGCAGGAGGTGCTAGAGGTGGCAGGATTACAAAGGCAGCAGAGGGTGCTAGAGGTGGCAAGATCATGTAGGTAGTCGAGGGTGCTAGAAGGGGTTGAATCAGGCAGGTAGTAGGAGCTACCAGTGGAAGGAGGATAGGGGAGGATCGGGAAAGAGGTCAGTGAAGATCAAGTAGGAGGAGGAGGAGACAGAGGGCTCGAGCCCAGCCTGAGGAGGAGAGACAAGAGACAGAGGTAATGGAGAGGGATGAGGTCGACATGATGGACGGAGAAGATAGGGAGGGAGTAGAGGTGATGGATATAGAGGTACATGATATTCCTCCCTTAGCAATGAGGCCATCAACAGTAGAGGATCTAGACACACGGGCAAGAGGAGCAGAGGTGAGAGAGCAGACCATCGAGAAGAGATTAAGAGAGTCATAGGTAGCGAGGAGGAGACTAGAGGAAGAGGTTATGGAGAGAGATGAGGTCGAGGCCATGGGCACAGGGGATGAGGAGGGAGTATAGGCAAGGGATATAGAGGTACATGATATTCCTCCTTTAGCGATGAGGCCACCGGCAGTAGAGGATCTGGGCACATGGGCAAGAGGAGCAGAGGTGAGAGAGCATACCACCGAGAAGATATTCAAAGGCAGCGAGGAGGAGACTGGAGGCAGAGGTTATCAAAATCGAGGCGGATAGGAGGAGGCTATAGGAAGAGGTAGTTAGATTAGAGGGCGCAGGACAAAGGGAGTATGTCGTTATTATGGACCACCTAGCCTCCCAGGTATAGGATGTAGAGAGGGAGAGGGATGAGTCATGAGAAGAGGCGGGAAGGCTATAGGTTGAGGTGACTCAATTGGAGGGAGAGGTAGCAAGGGAGCAAGAGGCCAGAGAGTCAACGAGATGGGAGAGGGACAAACTAAAGGTGATAGTGGTGCTATTGTAGGCAGGGGTTTAGCACATGTCTAGAGGAGAGATAGGTCAAATATTGGTAGAGGGATTAGTAAAGGCATTGTCAAAGGTAGAGAGATATGGGGGACCGGAGGAGACAGGTAGAGGGATTGCTAAGAGAGTAGAGGGAGTTGAGGCAAGAGCGAGATGATCTTTGGGATCGAGTTGAGGTGGCTGAGGAGACAGTGGAGGATATGGGATTGGTGCAGGAGAGGGAGGAGAGCTTGAGGGATTAGGTATAGGGGATGGAGGTAGTGAGGGAGGTCATTTGTACACAGATGTGGGTGTTGTAGGATGAGAGGTATGAGGTAGTGACACATAGATAGGCTATGTAGAGGGATGCAGCACAGCTGCAAGGTTGGTTAGATCAGCTGTAGTGAGATACAGACAGAGTAGTGGATGGTATGACACTGTTGCAAGATCAGATAGGGCAACCATAGGGTGGGATAGACATGACAGGGGAGCAGAGGAGATAGATGAAGGAGGAGATAGAGTTGCTGCAAGGTGACAGAGATAGGTTAGCAGATGAGATGTCATTGATGCAGGGATAGGTAGATCAGTTGCGGATGGCATAGGATTTATGGGAGCAGGAGAGGAGATTCCTTTGTGGACATCGAGATAGGTACATATCAAAGTAGGATACCGCGAGATTGGAGGCGACAAAGAGGGATGAGCTTATATGAGAGTCGATCTATTACATGGGGGTGTATTATATGGCAGTTCCAGATCCAACTCGTTGTGTACCACCCTTCGTATATGCAACGCCTTAGATGCCAGCACCATAATGGATAGCGGGGACATACACACAAGGCTACAACAACTATAGGGAGATGCCTCCATGTAGAGGGTTAGTGTCAAACTCACCTCAGATATTTGATGGAGCGAGCACAGGGTTCAGAGTACCGAAGGGACAAGATCTTGATGTTTGACAGGTATCGGGTGGACATACTATAGAGTAGCAGGGATCAAAGCACATTCATAGCCTTGTACTCATACTTTATTTTTTATTTTTTATTTTTTGTGATGATGGATGATATGTATTATGACAAACATTATGGAGGATGTCCTGATGGATATTGTATATTTTTGAGATTTTGGATATGTGAGAGCCCTTATTGACATTATATGATGCTTATGTGATGGATGACTTATTTATGCATTATGATGTAGTGATGGATATGCTTTTATGGATTTATGTTTATGCTTATATGGATGTATAATGATGATTATGTTTATGCCTAACAGTGGTGATGTAGGATGTGATGGATGCAATAGGATTATTTATATGTTATGATATGTGTGATGTCTAACACCTATGATGTAGGATATGATTTTATGCTTATGTTTACATGGATGTTGCATAATGGGTTAATTTTTATGACGGATGTGCTAATGAACCTGAATATAAATAAGGGCTTGCAATAAATGATGTGAGGGGTGGGTAATTTCACCTATCAAGAAACATAGGACCCCTAAGAAGAAAAGGGGGGGAAGATGGATGGAAGCATCATTTGCACAATCCAAAATCATAAGGAAAAGAATGGATGAAGGATACACAAATGCAATGGATGAGAATAATGCAATGCACTGTGAATGCAAATTACCATCTTCGGAGCACTAATTTTTTCTATAGTATAAGACACCAGGTACCATGGTATATGGACCAAGGCGGATTAGTGTCTAATGCATAAAAAAACACAACAAACCAGAAAGCTATTCCAACACCCCAAAGTCGCGAGGACTTCGGTCAAGCCAGGTATTGGGATATCCACAACCATAGAAGGATGTCTCAGTGTAACACAAGACCACAGGTGTCTTGGTGGGTACTACATGGGACAACCAAGAAAACAACAATAGAAAAATAAAAGATCACGATGTTTCC
This sequence comes from Sequoiadendron giganteum, assembly GCA_007115665.2. NCBI lineage: Eukaryota > Viridiplantae > Streptophyta > Pinopsida > Cupressales > Cupressaceae > Sequoiadendron > Sequoiadendron giganteum. The sequence continues at coordinate 324,309,155 of CM021102.1, forward strand.
CTATGTTAACTAGGAAAAATGCACCATAATATGATGGATCATGGCAACCTTGACAAGTGATTATAGGGAGACCAAATGATAAACAAAAACCAAAAGCATCAAAAGATTACAATTAATTTTAAAACATCCTTTTCCATAGGATCAAGATGAAGGATGGGGTTGATGCGGTCTGTGAGGAAGGATACATCCTATTGAGACCAAAGATGGATGCCAAACTAAAAGATCAATTAATGATGCAGGATATTCGAAACTCAATTAAGTCTTGTGACATAAATGGATTCCATTTTTTAGGTACCATCGAGATAGGGACATATATTGACAACAAGACACAAGACACAAGACATGAGACAACCTAAAGACCTAGGGGCTTGAAGGTTGATCAAAGATTAGCCTTGCCTACATGAAAGTGCAAAGCCCTCGTAGTTTAGGGAAAGACCATGATAAAAGCGGAAAGGGGACAATGAAGATAGAGGATGGAGGACAATGATTAGACAGACTGAAAAAGAAAAGCCTCAGGGGTAGATCAAATGATCAGCCTTGCCTACATGCAAGCGTAGGGGAAACATAGTTCAGAGAGGATGAAAGACTGACGATGGATAAGATCGAAAAGTGGACCATGAGGACGGATGATGAAGGATAAAATTCCTCAAGGGCTTATCAAAATATTAGCCTTGCCTACGTACAAGCACAAAGGCATCGTAGTTTGACAAAGATAGGATTAGACATAGATAGAGACTGACATGATGAGTGAACCTAGATGGAGACAATCAAAACAATGAGGTGACACAAGCTCAAACTAGGATACAAGCTCAGGATGATGATAGAAGATGATATTCATCCAATGCTCAACCATAAATATACCAAGCGACCAGGTGATGCAAGTGGATGGGAGGATATGATCGATAGGATGGTAAGTATATTGGGATCAGGATGGACAAAGCATAAAGTGATTAGGATGCTAGGTAGATAATGATTAAGCCCTATACGAAAGGCGCTTGTTTCCAGGTTTTCATCAATCGTACATATCCAAGGTGCCACACAGGGGTGGTTTTCACCATAGGACAAATTATTTCTCTTTAGTATTTTTCTGATTTTTTGATATTTTTGTATTTTGATTATTTTTTACTTTTTGTGTATTTTTGTGATTTTACCAAGAAGGATACCCCAGCTGACCTAGGTATAGAATTTCTTTAGATGCATGATGTTGATGGGTTCCTCCAGGGGCTCCCCTTCAGGGATAGATAGTCGGTATGCTTCAGAACCATATTTGATGGTGATGACATAAGGTTCTAACCAATTAGCTTCAAATTTACCCTTCTTATCTCGATCTTATTGATTCCACTAATTTTCTTTGAGAACTAAGTTGCCAACATTGAATTAATGAGGTAATACTTTCTTATTGTAGCTTCTCTTGAGTTGATGTTGATAGGCTTGCAGATGGTTATAAGCCTTGACCCATTTTTCATCCAGCAATTCCAATTGTGCAAGTCGTGCCACTTGGGTGTCTTCGTCAGTGATGAGATTCTTGAGTGATATTCAAAGTGAGGGGATTTCAACTTCGATTGGCAAGATGGATTCAACACCATCGACAAGGGATTATGGAGTAGCATTGGTGGGGATGCAGATGGACGTACGATAGGCCCAAAGAGCTGGATGGAGATGGAGGTGCCATTGTCGGCCAGTGTTATTGACCATCTTCTTAATGATTTTGATCAGTGTTTTTTTTGTTTCCTTTTCTTTTCCATTACCCTAGGGGTAATAGGGGGAGGACCAAAGATGTTTAATATGATATGTTTCACAGAGGAACTTCATGCACTTATTCTTGAATGGCTTTCCATTATTAGTGATGATGGTGGAGGGGATACCATACCTACAGAGGATATGGTAGAGGACGAACTTAGAGATCTGAACACCAGTGATTTGAGTGAATGGTATGGCTTCCACCCACTTGGTGAAGTATTCAATGGCTATGATGATAAAGGTGTGACCATCAGAGGATGGAGGGTAGATCTTTCCAACCAAGTCAAAACCCCATTGTGAAAATGGCCAAGGTGTCGTGATAGGTTGTAACTCTTGTGTTGGGTCGTGTATCAAATCTACATGTTGTTGACAAGGAAGACACCTTTTGACAAATTCACAAGCATCATGTTCCATTGTAGGCTAGTAATACCATGCTCTTAGAATCCTTTTGGCTAAGGCCATACCATTAGAATGGGCCCCACAAATACCACTATGCACTTCTTCTAATGCCATGCGAGCTTCGGTTTCATTTAAACAATGGAGGTGAGTTCCATCATACCCATGTCGATAAAGTTTATCATCGATGATGGTGTAGCGAGCAGTGCATTGGATAAATGATTTACATTGGTTTCTTGTGAGATCATACGGTAGGGCATTGTCATGAATATAGGTGTAAATTTCTTGGTACTAAGGGGATTCAGGGCCTACAATATCACACACCATGTCACTCTCAGGGATATCACGCGCGGGGATTAAGAGTTGCTCGACTGGGAACTGACAATTTGTGCGGTCTTTTGGTATGTCAATTAGGGACCCAATAGTAGCCATAGCATCCGCTACCTTATTCTAAATTCTTGGGATCTTCTCAAATTGGATGAAGGCAAAATATTTCTTGAAGTCATCCACCATGCATTTTTAAGGCAATAACTTGTCATCTTTGGTTTGAAATTTGTCATTGACTTGTTTAATGACTAATTGAGAGTCGCCAAAAACTCGTAGATGAGTGATATTCCATTGGGTGGTGACTCGAAGACCTGTGATGAGAGCATCATACTCTGCTATGTTGTTAGTGCATGGGAATTCTAGTATGAATGACTTTGGGATGTAATCACCTTGTGGTGTGACCATAAAAATGCCTGCCCCAAATCCATTGTGAGTGTATGAATCGTCAAAGTAGAGTGTCCATGTAGTGGTTTTCGTGATTGTAAAGAATTTTTCATCAAGGAACTCTATATTCAAAGGATAAGCATCCTCTAAAGGAGTGTCTACCAATTTATCTACGATTATTTTTCCTTTAATAGCTTTTCTATCCACATATTCTATATCAAACTCACTCAGAAGCATGATCCATTTAGCCATGCGACCAATTAGGGTTGTCTTAGACAATAGGTATTTGAGGGGATCAACCTTTGATATCAACTTTACTAGATGGCTAAGTATATAATGACATAATTTTTGTGTATTGAAGATCACGATGAGGCATGCTTTCTCCATTGGTGAATAATTCAATTCATAACCGACCAATGTTCGACTAATGTAATAGATTTCTCTCTCTTTTGAGGACTTGTCATGTTGTTCCAACAATGCCCCCAGTGCAACTGAAGTGGCAGAGATGTATAGCAAGAGGGGTTTTCCTGGGATAGGTGGCATCAAGATTGGCGGGTGGGCCAATTATTCTTTGATCTTATCAAAACCCAACTAACACTATTGATTCCATTTGAAGGTGGAGTCTTTCTTCAGAAGGTGGGCGAATGACTAACATTTATCTACAAGTTGGGCTATAAACCGATAGATAGATTGTAGCTTTCCTTGAAGGTTCCTTAACTGTTTCTAGTTTTGAGGTAGAGGCATACCCGTGATAGATTTTACTTTAGCAAGATCACCTCGATGCCCCTCTGGGATACTATGAAGCCTAACAATTTCCCTGACGTGACACCAAACACACACTTTTTCGGATTCAGTCTTAGCTTATATTGCTCCAATCGCTCAAAGATCTTTTTCAAAATGGTAGGGTGCTCTTCTCTGGTTCTAGATTTTCCTAGCAAGTCATCAACATAATCTTCCATGATAATGTGGATGAGGTCATGGAATATGATAGTCATTTCTCATTGATATTTTTCTCCTGCATTCTTATTACCAAAGGGCATAACATTACAACAGAAGGTACCCCAAGGCATTGTAAAAGCGATCTTATGTTGGTCTTCAGGTGCAATTCAAATCTGATTGTAGCCAAAGAAACTGTCCATAAGGGACAATAGCTCGTTTCCTACAGTGATATCAACCAACATGTCAATATTGGGCAATGGGAAGTCATCTTTGGACAGGATTTTTTGAGATCCCAAAAATTTGTGCAAATCCTAATATCATTGTTAGGTTTAGCGATAGGCACTATGTTGGAAATCCAATCAGAATAGTCAATGGGTCGAATGAATTCGGCTTCTAGTAATTTCTCCAATTCTTTTTTGACTAATAGGGCTACTTGAGGATTCATTTTACGAAGTTTTTGTTTGACAAGTTTGGCATCTTGACGAACATCCAAATGATGTACAACAAGATCAAGATCAAGGTCAGGCATATCTAAATAAGCCCATGTGAAATTGATAACACCTTCTCTGAGAATCTGGACAATGGTGGAGTACTCTTCTACTGATAAAGATTTAGCCACATAAGTGATTCTTGGATTTTCTTTTGCCCCCAAATTTACCTCCTGTGTCTCTTCAATGAGAATAGAAGACCGCTTAGATATTTGTGTTCCCACAAGGGGAATATGAACGTCCCCATCCTCCAATGCCACATTGAGGTTTTCACTGTTAGATACACCCTTTGTTTTTACTTTTTCCCAGTCAAAAAGCGTCTTAGAGAGGTTTTCACTTGATGACCTATTTTGTTTTTGTTTCTTTTTTCTTTTGTGGTTAGGGCATTCATCTTCCCCCAATCCCATGAGATGTATGTAGGTATCCACTAATTGTGTCGATGGGTGCACTGCCTTGTAGGTTGTGATCTATAAATTCAAGATATTTGAGGGATAAGGTTATGGTGCAAACAGATAAGCATTCAAACATGTCAAGGAGATCAACGTGATCCAAGTCATCGTACACGTGTATGGTGGACTCTTCCTCTGGTATGTCTTTCAGGGAACCATCATCGACAATAACATTGTTAGACTTAGAAGTGCTAGAGGATATCGTAGGACCTTTCTATTTAGTATCATAACCCAAGCCCAATTCTTTTGGTTGGATGGTAGTTGCTTCAATGGGTTGGAGTTTTCCTTGTTCTTCCACACCAAGGCCTCTGCCTTGGTAATTGCACTTTTCAATGAACTTGGTGGCACATGGATAGACTTCCTGGAAGTATTCTATGAGGGTACGTGGTGGCTTAGGTTCTTCTCTGTAAACCCATTGCTTGATATCAACTTCTATTTGATCCTGAAGGGAACCCAAATCGTTGAATGTTGAGCCCATTTTTTTGGAAGTGAGGGTGAGTGTTTTTTCTTCTTCTTTTGGAACTAATGGAGATGGTTTCCCATGTGTTTGTGGTGAGGGTGACAGGGTTTCCATGTTTAGTGCAGTATGCATTTCGTATTCACCACATCCCTTGTCGATGATCTGGACCTTGGTGATGGTGGATCTAGGTGTGGATGATGGTGTGGATGAGGGGGGTGATGAGGTGTTTAGTGTATTGGTGGATGGATGAGAATCAGATGTTTGGGATGCCCCCATTTTGACTCCTGGGCAGTAATGTGAATGTGCAAAGAAAGCTCTAAGGCATGAAAATATTCAAAAGGTTGGGGATCATCTCGTATGGTCACTTCCATTCCTTGAAATGGGAACTTCAAACATTGATGGTACGTGGCTGGGATGGCTTGCATAGAATGAATCCACAAATGACCAAGGAGAATGTTATATGGAATTTCCAGGTCTAGAACATGACACAGTATACTGTACAATGGGACCCACCTGAATAGGAAGACAGATTGTGCATGTAGAATATCTTTTTGCATTGTCATATGCCTTAATAGTGATCACCTAATTATTTAGGTCAACCTGGGTGTATCCTGTCTTTTGTATAAACTTTAGTATACAAATATTTAGGTTTGAACCATTATCTACCAATACCCTTTTCACTTTTTGACAATTTACACCAACCTCAAGATGGAGGGGGCGGTTATGGCTTGATTCAAGGCATGGCATGTCCTTTTGGCTGAAGGCTAATTGATAGGTCGATGAGAGATTTCCCACCAATGCTTGGAATTGGGTGGGGTCAATATCATCAGGCACTTGTGTGCTTTGTAAATCCTTAGTCAAGATGTCTTGATATAAGGGAGATGACTTAAGTAGATCTAGGATGGATATCTGAGCTGCAGTCTTGCCTAGGTAGTCAAGGATGTTATATTGTGAACTGATGGATGGTAGTTGGGTAGATGTAGGAGTTGTTGGGACTGTGATGCGGTTTCGACGAGTGATAACAACACATTGTGGATCTTTTCCTTTGACGCGTATCATGGATACATGTGGCTCCACTTTTTCTACATATGTGACCACACCTTGGTAATTGTATGGCACATTTTTATATTTGATGTTATTGGTGTTTTTTTTTGGTTGTTATTGTTGTTAGGTCCAGGATTAGATTTGGAAGTACTAGGACCCTGATTATGTTTAGGAAAGGAATTTTGGTATATTTGGAGTTGAGCATTGGATGAAGACGTCATGTTGGCATCCACATGGATCTCAACTTGATCTATTAGACCTTGAACATAATTTTTTAGTCCTTGACACTTATCCAATGTGTGCCCTTTGATCTTGTGGAATTCATAGTATTCGTTATCTTTGAACCAAGTGGGCTTGGGCTTGGACTCATAGAGGGGATTGGTGACAAGATAAGTAATGGGGTAGTTGGCTTGCAGAAGTTTATTGAACACAATGCTAAGGGGTTCTCCCAACTGAGTGAACTATCATTTATTTCCCCCTTGGTTGTTTTGGTTCAACTATTGCCGAGGTGCTCCTTGGGGTACAGATATGGCATTTGGTATTGATTTTTGTTGTTGTTGAGGTGGATATTTCTGCGAGGTGGTAGCCACTTGAATGTGTTTAATGTTAGTGACACCATCATTAACAAAAATTTTGTTTTTATTCCAGTATCGAGGTTTATCCCCAAAGTATTTTTCTTTATCAGAATTGAAAAGCTTGACTTTCCCTTTAGCAACAAGAGCTCATTCTAGGATGGGACCCTTCTCCACAAGTGTTGCAAAAGTGGTGATGCAATGAAAATGGAAATTGTGAGCCATATCTGGATGAGAATTTTTGATGAACAATGTGACCATGTCCTTTTCTAATAGTGGAGACTTCATCTGACTGGCCAAGGCATACCATTGTTGTAGATAGCTAGTGAAGTCTCCCCATCACGTTGTTTTTAATTTAGGAGATCAAGCGTGTCAATTTACTTCTCCAGATTAAAGGGAAAGTGGGAGACGAATTGTTTAGATAGTTGTGCAAAGGTTTTGATAGATCCTCTTTCAAGGCCCATAAACCAATTAAGGGCAACTCCTTGTAGACTCTTAGGAAAAATTCAGATAAGATAATTGTCGTTATGCATGACCTCTTGGAAATGGGCATAAAATTCTTGAAGGTGGGCTCTGGGGTCCTTGGTTCCTTTATATTTTTGAATTTCGGTATCTCAAAATGCTTGGGAAAAGGAATCAAGGAGATGGAGGGATCAAAAGGATAAGGACAGATGTCCTCAAACTTGAATGTCTTTTTTCCCATTCCAGCTTGTAGATCCTTCAATGTTTCTTTTACTTCTTCCAAGTCCTTATTGATGGGTCTTGTGGGAGTCAGAGTGGGTTGACTATATGGATATTATTGCGGGTATGATGAGGATGGCCCTGTCATTGTCAGATCATAGGCGGGTTGAGTTGGATACGAGTGTTTTTTTTTATTATAAGTGGATGGATAGTTGGATGACAGATTGTGATGAGTGGGAGCCACTTTTTGGTAAGGTGACTATTGTTGATAGTAAGAAGTGAGGGACGGTTCCTGCTATTGTGTAGAATTTTGGTAATACATGGAGGTAGGACCTCTTTGTTAATGTGATGATGGTTGTTGGTAATAAGGGATTGAAAGTGCACCATGTTGGTAGGTTTGTTGTTGTTGAAGGTAGGATGGATAAGGTTGGTATTGTTGTGCAATGGTGGGTTGTTGTGTGACATATGGGAGTGGATTTGATGGCTACCGGTGAGGATGATTTTGTGACTAAGGAGGATTTGTGTAAGGTGGCAGTTGGGTCCATGTTTGGTTTTGAGCATTCTGATGAGGATTCATATTGAGGTGGGATGGAATAGTGTATGTGCTAGAGGGATGATAGAGGTACTTGGTAAATGGATTATTGTGTGTTTTTGTAGGGATATGTGCATGTTGTTGTGGGGGTCACAACCGTGGATGTTGTTGGTGAGGTGGGTAAGATGTGATATGTTGTTTTTGGGGAACGGTCACAAAAGGGCCATGCGAGGGTTGTTGTGGTTGCAAGGTAGTTTGTACTACATGATGTGATGGTTGTGTAGGAATGGTAGTGTGTTGTTGAGGGATCAGTATGTTTTGTTGCGGGATAGTGATAGTGTGTTGTGGATATTATGGATGTGAGGGTTGAGATGAGGCTACAACAGTAGTATTATGTTGTGGTGCTGCTTGCAGTGTGGTGGATTGGTGTGGATTAATTGGAGGTTTTTGAAATGAAAGAGGTGGAAAATTGGTAAGTATAGGTGTGCCCCCAGTATTAGGATACGAGGGAGGAAGCGGTGGAGCAAATGGGATGTATGATGGCATGCCATAAGCATAGGGATCATTAGGATATGGTGGTGGGATAGTAGAAGTTGTGGTCGAAAGAAGAGGATAATCTTGGACTTGATGGATGATAAAATTTCCAAATTCAGGTGGTACCAGTTGTCCATGGGTACACTCTCGGGGACAGGAATTTCCTAGAACATTTTGTAAATTTTGCAGATTAGAAGATGTTGGAAGGACATATAGTGAGACATCAAAGTCAAATGGTGGTTTAATTCCCTTCATAAATAGGGTGGTGAGGATCTTATCCCCATGTTCGTTGAGGAGACGATCCGTCATTTGGACATTGGCAGGATTACCGAGGTACTCATCAACGGTGACTTTAGGTTGATTGACCATGTTCTTGTCACAAGGTGGTGTGATATTTTGGATGTCCATGTTTGATTGGGATGAGGCACCATTATGGGGATCGTGTGGATTGCTTGGGATGATATTGGGATCTTGAGGGATAGTTGGTTGGGAACCTTGGGTTTGTTGGTCTGCCATTTGCTTTTTTATTTGTGAACAGGTCTGAACAGGCATGAATGTGCAAAACAACTAAGTGATTTTGAGATGCAACTTCTAAAGGATGATCTAGGTGATGATTTGGATTGATTGATTTGGATTGGATTAAGATTATCGGATTGGATTGGATGTTGGGTGGATTGATAGGATGGTGTATCAATTAATTTGATGATTGGATAAGGATTGGATTTGATCAAAAAAATGATTGATAGGATTGGATGAAATCGAATTAAAGATAAAATGATTTGGATGATTGGAAGGGTTTCCTAAACTGGGTTTAGAGATCACCCTAAGTGACACAAAGTGTTGATTGATCGGATTAAGGATGAACCGATGATCGCGGCACCGAATCCACCTTGATATGGAAGGGGATTGATAGGGCCGAAGATGATGATCAACCTAGGATGAATAGAAATCTTAAGCGATTGTTCAAGGATGACGATCGGGTTCAAGCACCTAGGTCAATTTGGATAACAACTCCAAACGAAGTTTAGAGGATTTGGATTAATAAAGAGATGGTGGATGTATAACCTAAATGTTAGAGTAAAGGTTTTAACTTAATTATGTTGATTAAGTTACCTTTATTCCCTTCTTAAGATTTCACGTTAGTTTGCATAAAGTGACATTTAATAATTATATTAATTATTAAATGTTTTCCTATTAGGGCTTCTATCAGGGTTTTATTAGGGTTTGCATGATCTCATTTTTATAAGGATTGATCACATTGTATTTCATATCAATTCATTCTCTCATTCTCTCTGATATATACATTTTCAATTTTCAGAGAACCCTTGCTTGTTTGTCTCCATCTCTTCTTTTGTGACAAGTTATTTGCATGCAGGTAATCTTCGGGGTTTGTGAAGTTGTATTTTCTCAACTCCTACACTAAGGATGGTTATGATTTGGATGATGATTTGGGTGGAAATGGATCATGACACAGATGGATGGGATATGTAAACAACTAGGCAAATCACAAGCCTTTCATTAATCGTAGGAAATTGTGTTTTTTGGACCGAACTTGAGCAAACGAGGTTAGGGAATGGGAAAACAATCACTCAAAAGGGTGAATGGATGTATGAGGTTGGGGAACCACACTAAGAATGGGAAAATGGATTTCTGGAATGGGCAAACAACTTCTTGGAACGGGTGAACGGTTGGTCGGAAAGGAGGAACGATGGACAAAACGGGCAAACGAATAATCAGAATGAATGTGCAAATGGTAGGGATTGGGTAAACAGGTACCCTAGACCAGGGAATAGCAATTGGAACCAGAAAATAGGCTCCCAAAAAAAAGTAACAGCTAATGAATGGAAGCTGAAAATGATAGTTTTGGAGGTCAGGGCCGCCCCTCTTGGTCAAGGCCACCCAAATAGAGGTCAGGGCCACACAAATAGGAAAGATAGCCAAATTTTGACTCGAATGAGTCAAATAGCAGTAAAATGATGCTCTAAACGGGAAAATGGATACTCAAAATGGACAGACAAATGGTCAGGATGGGTAGTTGGGTACCCCGAAAAAGGGAACAACACTCGAAATGGGGAAACAGGTTCTTAGGATAGGGTAATGGCTAATGAACGGAGGCCAAAAATGATTGTTTTGGAGGTCAAGACCGCCCAAACGGAGGTCAGGGCCACCCAAACAATGGTCAGAGCCGCCTAAACAAGAAAGACGAACAAATTTTGACTCAAACGGTCCAAACAACTGTTGAAATAGGGGACAGGGTCGCCCCTTTAGGTCAAGGCCACCCAAATAGAGGTTAGGGTTGCCCCTAGAGGGCAAGGTTGCATCTGTAGACTGGTTTGCACCTAACTTAGTCAAAAAAAGTGATGGCAAAAGATGGAAACAACAAGTAAAAAGGCTAAAAACAAATTGACTAACAAATACAAGTTCCTCACAAGAAGACACCTCAAGCAACACAAGTCTAATTTTAGTGTTAAGGTATGGCCAATATGGTCCTCTATCTAGGCTCATCAAGTTTTCTAGTGGAATCTTGATATACACACGGTACATGGGGCACAACCGTGAACACTAGCATGTCTACAAGTGTGAGTCAGGAGCAACCACCGAGAGACTGGGTGCTCAGACCAACCCTTCACGTCTATCTAGGTATCACCCTAGCTTCAATGCTCCACCAGACATGACGTGACTAGATTGAGGTATAGCTTTCGCCTCCCCCCTTTATATACCCCATCGGTAACACATGGTTGGAATCGTCCCTTGGGGTGATGAAATCCCCAAGCAGGTCTCACTAATAAAATAAAATAAAGGGTAAAAAGAACTAAGTGAGCTATGATTTCTCTTCACCCAGGATCACCAAATGGCGCAAGGGGATTGGATACATCAATAGCCCACTTTCAAGCATGACACACAAATTCTTTGACCCTTTAATTAGTCCTATGTTCCTATTTTAAGAAAATGAAAGGACAAGACTAATTAAACATAATTTTCCACCTATAAAACGCGTGTCAATAGTTTGTTTTTTTTTTTGATAAGCGAACCTACAACAAAAATAGTCAAAAAACAAAGAAAAACTAGCAATAAGAAAGTTTGTTGTCAGGTAAAGGCCACCCCTCCAGGTCAAGGCCTCCCAAACACGAAACTTGCAACAAAAACAATCAGAAGAGAGAAAAACAATAATAAAAAGGTCTACTGCCAGGTCAGGGCAGCCCAAACATGAAACCTGCAACAAAAACAGTCAGAAAAAAGAGCAAAATAGCAACAAGAAAGTCTGTTGCCAAGTTAGGGCTGCCCACACAGTAAACCTACAACAAAAATAGTCAAAAAATAGAGAAAAACAACAACAGAAAAGTCTACTACCAGGCCAGGGCCGCCTAATCAATTGCAAAAAAAATAGTCAAAAAATAGAGCAAAACAGCAACAAAAAAGTATGTTGCCAGGTCAAGGCCTCTCCTCCAGGTCAGGGCCGACCAAATAGTAAACTTGCAACAAAAACAATTAGAAAATAGAGCAAAACAACAACAAAAAAGTATGTTTCCAGGTCAAGGCCGCCCCTCCAGGTCAGGTCCGCCCAAATAGTAAACCTGCAACAAAAACTGTCAGAAAAAAGAGCAAAATAGCAATAGGAAATTATGTTGTCAAGTCAGGGCCGCCCAAATAGTAAGCCTACAACAAAACAGTCAAAAAATAGAGAAAAATAGCAACAAAAAAGTTTGCTACCAAGTTAGGGCCGCCCCTCTAGGTCAAGGCCGCCCAAACAGTGGGCAAGGTCCCCCCTCTATGTCAAAATCTGCAAAAATCTTAAAACAACAACTATTATTTGAAAAAGACTCATGACGTGTGTCCCACCGGACGTGCTTGAAATGTGAGCAATGAAATTTGTTATTTATTAATGTGCAAAAACTAACTAAGGAATGCAAGATAAAAACTACACTAAACCACCTCAAGATTAGGCTATGTTAACACAAACAAAAAGAAAGTCAAAATGATCAAAGTAGATATACCTTTCTTCGTGTTGATCCTTGGTTGGCCCTTTGATGATTGATAATGTGTGCTCCTTGGATGATATTTTTGTAAATGATGGCGGTATATGGGTGAATGAAAGTAAGTGAATGCAACAATGGATTCTAGATGCAAATACTAAGAGATGGCAATAAATTAGTATGATAGCTCAAATAACTTGGAGGCATAAGTTTGGTATGAATGTAATGACTAACTCAATAAATGAGAAGAGGGGGGTATTTATAAAAGTTATTGAAATTCTCAATTCAATAGAGAATTCAACGGTCCAGATAAAGCCACAATGGCCAAGATGGAGGGTTGTGGTGAGTTGAGGACTCACAATCCCTCATATCTTGACATGTGGCGGGTGAGTTGTCCAAAGGACAAGGTGAGATGGCAAAGGGTACAAATGACATGGAAGAGGCCATGTGGTCCCAAGGTACTTGCAAGTACAAATACCTTGGGATGGGAGAGGATTTCTCCAAATAGTTATTCCTTGGCCCCATATGGGGCTGAAAGTGACAAGTGATGACTTTTAGAAAGTCATCCCTTGTCAACATGGGGAATGGGAAAGGCCTTGAAGAAATACAAAAGAATTTAAAAATTCACTTTTTGGAGGAGACCAAAGGGTAAAACAAGATTCCTTTAAAAGAGGTCCTTGTCCTTTGGGTACGATGTGACACATGAGATGTCATGGGGAAGATAAATGCATGGGAGGAATAAGTGTGATTTTTTAATTCACATGGGGAAGAGATCAACCCAAAAAAGGTAAGTACCAAGAAGGTTGACTTAAGGACATGTTAAAAGGGGTAAGTGATTAGAATTAGGATTGTGCAAACACATGATTAAGCAAATTAATGAGGGATTAGATGCAAGTGGGAAATTATGGAGGATGTGACACTAATTTTTATTAAGTGGTGCACATCCTAATGATGAATTAATTAGATTAATCCAGTTTCGTGGAAGGGTTATGGAGGATGTGACAAAGAGAGAGAAATAATGAATTAAAATTGAAAAAGATAATTGACTAAATTAAATAAATTTATTGCATTTATTTAATTTAGAGATGAAGTGGGCTTATGTATAAATTATTTAGGTGATTAAATCAAATACCTTATGAACGTTAGAAAAGAGGGGAATATTAATTAAATAAATAATTTAATTAACATTTGATGAAGTGGATTAATAAAAGGGATAAATTTGACCTTGTGTAGGGTCAAAATTAGGTGTCTACACCTTTGCTTCAATTTAATCTTCTCCTGAGTTAAAAGAAAAAAAACTCAATAATCAAAACCAACACAAAATTTCTTCATAATGCAAAAAACAAACAGAATCCAGGCCACCCAAAAAATATTTACAATGAAAATGTTCAATATTTACCCCCAAATTCGTAGCATTAAGATATGAGATATTGATTTCAACTAAAACACTAGATGATTTATCTCTTGTAGTGAATATTGTTGCACTACCTATAATATTAGCATATGTGGTAGTAGCTCCTCCATGAAGAAAATTCCTTGTGTTTTTGCGCACTCAAATAGAAACATGGTAAGACAAATCTCCTAGATGATTGAGGCCTCAATTTCCCAATTCAGATAAGACATGCACTTTGTGAGTAGACATACATTTTGGGCATAAGTCATGGTAGCAACTGCAATATGCAAAATATAGATGTTCTAAACTAAAGAAAAATTTCATATGCAAATACAATTCAAAATGCATGCAAAATGTGTACTAAGGGCACTAGTAGACATGCATGCAAAATTCCATGATTGTAAAATATGAACAATTCCTACTACTATTGAATCTTAATTGTTTATTTTTAAATATCCAATGTCACTCTTCCACTACCCTATTAATGTGGTGACTCCACTACCTTCCTCATGCCACTACCTTGTGAATCTTCCACTACCATCCTCATGTGTTACAGTCAGTTACATGCTTGATGCATTCATATTTAAATAGCCAGCAAGGACATCAATTTCAATGTCAATCATTTTTATTGGCATGGAATCCTTGTTTTCATTGTATAACGGCTCTCAGTGTAATGATTTGCAGGTGTCAAAATTTAGGTCTACTTTTATCATGTATAGGGTTTTAGTTATTTGTTTTGGGCTCTAGGGTGAATTGAAAATTGAATGCATCAAAGTTTAATAACTAGTCCCATGCTATGTGCTATAAGATTTTAGCAATGCATTGGTACCTCACTTGATGAGTAAATAATGTCATCATAAATTTACAGTAATTTGAAGTTTTTTTCTGCTAGTTGCAAATGGTGAATTATAGTTTCATATTCTATCAAAGTATTATTATATTTGTATTGTAACATAAATAAATATGGAGAAAACAACACAATAATTATCATTTCTTTATTCTTATATTTACTTTCATCAAATAATACTTTCCATATACCTTGATCTTCTTTACCTTTTTCTTCATTAATCTTGGAAATTAGTGACTCATCATCATAGATATAATAAGTGCACACATATCAATTTGTAAATGGTATCATAAGGGTCAAAAATATATTTATTAGTGATCCATTGGTCTAAATTCCTTCATTACCTTCAATAATGGCTCTAGGGTTCCCATCAATACATTGGCCATGCTCTTCTTTTTTTTCTTCAACTAGCATGACATGACTAAGCTCTATGGCTATAGTTGTGTTAGCTTCTACATGGAAATTAGCAATGAATTTTGTAGGGATCTTGAATTTTGCTCCATAACTAGTTCTAAGGAACATATGACTCCAGTTTAGGGAAAGATAACCACCAAAGTTTGTAGAAAAATCTTTTGACAAGCAATTGCCAAATATGGTTGGAAGACATATCACAATAATATCTTGAGGGACTGTGATATTGGGGTCTATATATAGAGTAAGTAGGAGATTTTGCATAACCCTTGTAGTTTTAATAGGGGTTCCATCAATCTAAGTTACTCCTTTTTCTACTAACAAATAAATAAAACCTAGTGCATTGCAACCTTCTTTGGGATGAATGAACTACTAGCACCAAAGTTTATAATTCTCACTAACTACTAATGTAATATATAATGGAGGAGATTTTTCTCTACTACCCTCTACACTAGATACAAGAAGTACATATGGATACTTGTCTTATATACACTTGTTAGGATCATCACCTTGATCCTTTTGTTTATCAATTATATCTTGATATTTTACATTTCCTTTAGTATTCTCATTTGTCCAACAATGGATAGTATCTCCCATAATGAAACATTAGCATTCACCTTCATTTGATCAACAATATTTAGAGGTGTAGATAACTATGCTCTTCGTGCCATGTTTTGTCTTTCAACCAATGGATAATAAAATATAGGTTGATAATTTTTATGATTACTATCTTGGTGACTTCTAACTACTAGGGAATTTTGACCACTTGAGATTGCTTGATTTTCCTTTAATTACTCAATGGCTCTCTTCTTTGATCTTTTCAAATAATATCAATGGACCTCAAATCTTATTGATGTTTGGACTGTTTCATTTACCACATAGATGTCATTTTCATCTTAATAAGTCATTGCTTCTACAAGGACTATTTCTATTGAACAAATGACTACCTCATGTGCTTGTGAAATTGATGTTGCATTCTACACCATTAAGGCCTATTGAAGGTTGTCACTCAAATAAATATTATGACCATGAGATACAACACAAGGATAATACCACACATTTTTATCTTCAACCAAGTTATTTTGAATTGACACTAGAGATCTATTAGGGTTTGCAATAGATGGGATTTATTATAAAGGTCTTGTAGGAATAAGTTATGAATTCTAACCATTATGGAGGTTCCTATTTCCTTGATGCTAAAGAAAATATCCTAGATTATTTTGATACTACTAGCTTGGGGGAATTTTATCCTATTTCATCTTCATTACTACTAGTATGTGGAAACATTTCTAAGAGTATACTTATCTTTTTCTTAGAGTTGAGTTGTGTTGCTATGGAAAACACTGGGAAAAGAAAATATAAAACTAAAACTACTAACAAGCTTGTTGGAAGGTTTCATTGTCTTCATTTTTATTAGCTTAGCTCACACTTTGATTTTCTAAATGGATTTATTTTTTATCATTTATGGTGGATTCACTAATGTGTATGCTCTCCCCTTGCGCCTAGTGTGAGCCTGGGGACTAAAAACATCTTTGAGTCCACATCTTTGTCAGTTTTCACCCAAGGAGTATTATTTGTGTATGCTTTCCCCTTGCACCTAGTGCAAGTTTGGGGATCAAAATGCACAACCTAAGGAGGCTTGTGTATGGGGTTAAGGATTTTAGAGTAAAATATATTTCTTATTATTATTTACTTAATTATTAGGTTATTTTTCCTCTAATTACTTAAGCTTACTTAGGTCATGTTCTTTTTATGTCTCATGTCATAGGAGGAGGACACATGTCATGATCTTGTTTTATCCTCACCTAGGATTTCTAGGTTAATTATTCTTTTATAAGGATTCTTTATTCTATAATCATTAAGATGCACATTAATTATGATTCATGTTTTTTTGAATTAATAGCTCTTAGCCTCCATAGCTTCGATATTCTCTCTTTTTGTGATAGGTGTTTGATTGCAGGTGATCCTTGGGATCTATGGAGTTAATTTTTCCCAACTTTAACATGGTATCAAAGCTCTAGACCTATAATCCCCTCCTCTTTTTTAGAGATTTCTTTCCTTGAGCTATCATTCGGTGCATCCTAGACCAAAACAAAGTCTTCCATTAGATTCAAAGTTGTCAAAAAAGTCAAATCTATCTTTTGTTTGGTCTGATTTGGACTCTAGAGGTCAAATCTACAAGCATTTGAAGCAACTGCTTTTTTTTCCTAATTCGAAGGTTACTTGCAATTTCAAAGCATTTTGAGCCAAAACGGGCATTGCCATCATGGTGAAAGGCCCAACTTACGATTACCTATCAAATTGTCAAAATCCATGTCGAGAGCTTTTGAGGCAACTTTTTTGTAGAGAGGTTGTATAGCCTCCCTTATCACGTAGAACGAGGTATTTTTTGGCAAAAAAAACATTCTTCATTGTGTAACTAAAATAATCATCAAAAAATTTAAAAAAAAATCTACATAGGTTTTTTGTTTTTTTTTTTAATATATTACAAATATATATGTTGGGGGGTACTCGCAAGGGTACCACCCACATTGTGGCAAGGCAGCGGCCCTTGAGTTCCCACCCCATCTACCACCTCCTACCACAATGTGGCAGGGCAATGACCCCCTTGAGCCCCACACAAAGCCAACCTGAGGGTAGGCTCTACCCCCAGCTACTCCTTTTAATTTTCTTTAAATATAATTTTTAAAACTAAAAGTTTTTTTATATACTTTTTGTAACGAAAAAATATAATAATTTTTTTTTGCTATTTTTTTAACCTTTAAAATAAAAACATGCAGGTTTTTTAATAAATTCAACCTATACCTATACTTGGAGATCTTTTTTTCTCAAAGGTCTAAAGTTGGCAAATCACCACATTTTGAGGTATTTTTGCCAATTTTTGTGGAGGTGATTTTTTGCCCAACCCTACCCCTCTCTGTTGGAATTTTTAGTTTTGTAATCCATCTTCCAAAGGCGATATCTCAACAATAAGGTAGTATTTTTCCTAGTGGATTTTTTTTGAAACAGGGTAGACTTATGTGCTCTTCACAATGGTACAAGTGGTTTTTAGTTTTGGCTTCTAGTTTTTTTCCAGAAATCTATTTTCTCAATGTTGTTGTGCAATCCTTGTTTTGGAGACTTTGACTATAATGTCCCCAATTTTTTTGGAATCAACATTTAATTAAATAATTAGTTTTTAAGTTGATGAATAAGATCAAATTAAAAAAGGCAACTTAAATTAATTATTTTAATGGCGCAAAGTGACTTAAGTCAAAAAAAGTTAAATATTTATAAAGTGAATTTTTAACAAGAATTAAGGAGTTAAATTAAAAAGTAAATATGCATTTCAAGAATTTGGGGGAGTAGTTACAGAATGACAAGATTAAAGATTTGGGAAGTTCTCTTCAATTTATACTTGGTTTTATTGGTTTTTGAGAGCTTAGCTTTCTGAATAAGAAGACGAAAAACCTCATGTTTATTGATTTGGACAAAAACCCAAATCCTTTTCAGGTGAATTCATTGCAGGATTCACATTGCACTTATTTGCAGAATTTGATAATTAATTGAATATTTTATTAATAGTTGATATGACTACTTGTACCATTCCAAGAGTAAACAAGGGATTATATTCTTAGTATTAACCTATGTGGAAGGAGCATTAATGAGGTTTTGGGGGCTTGTTCAATTATATGTGGTAGGTTTTTTCAAAAATCAAGGCAGAAGACGTGTTATATTCAAACTCAATAAGTTCAGGCTTCCATCAAAACTCATTAATTTTAGCAACTTTATTCTTTTTGGAACCGCAACTGCATATTACCTGGACATTGCACTATATAGTGGTTGTCAAAGGTGACATAGGCAGTCCTTAAATCCACCAAAAGGGTTCATTTTAACTACTACAAACATTTTGGTGTTTTTCATGAAATACATTGTGGCTTGAAGGTAGACGATATACTCATGTGATGTGGTGTAGTTTTAGTTCTGAGTTTTTTTCATGTTTTTCATAGGCTTATGGAGTGATACGGGAAAAATAAGGAAATTTGGAGGCAAATGGGAAGTTGTGGGAATATGTTTTATTATCAGCCTTTATTAAGCATGTCGTAATTCTTAAAGGATTAGTGTGAGGATTTTGGAGTAGTCAAAGGAGGTTATTAAATAATAAATTCCACTATATTGTGAACCATAGTTGTTTAGAGACCAAGCGTGGGTCAAAGGGAGGTATGACGTGGGCATTAGATTGGTTCGAGGTTCAGATTACTATGTTGGCACCAGTCCATTCTAGACATTGATGAAGGAGCTGATACCAAGTATTAAAGGGGTCAAAGCATTCCTTATTCAAGGACTTGTGCCATCAAAGATCTAATGGTAAATTTGACTAGTGGTGAGTATTTGAAAAAAAGTATGTCTCATATTCCATCACCACTATATACATAAAGGGATCAAGCAATGATGTCGTGGAAACTTTAGGTAAGTCGAAACCTTGGAGGCTAGCACAACTTCACTCTAAGGTTTGTCGTTACTATGTGAATGGGAGATGTAGAGATCCAATTAGGTTGAGAAATGGTGCGACTCATTTACCTCAGTCATTTCATTGTGTTTCATGTCATACATTCCTAGAAGTCACCTATACCAATATTTTATATATATGAAGGTCAGATGAATACATATATACTATATTTATTTATGTATAAACTTTCCAGCTATGGTACATATGTGTATTTGTATGAGTGTATTCAAGTTAAATGGAGATACATGTAATAGATAGATTTCTTATAAATTCATGTCATCAGTTTTAATTTGTAAGTAAAATTGTGTTACATTTGAATGCATAAATGCAACACCTCAATATATGAAACACTCAAGAAACATTCTTAGAATAGCACATAGATGAACTATTTGATGAAATGTCTAAACAAAGGAATGGGTGAAAGTGGAAAAATTTGGCATGCAAATTAGGGAGGGTTATTTCAGTGGTATTAGAGCCATATATTCTTCCATCCAATAGGTTTCAACGTCAATTGATAATAATAGAAATTTTTCGATCAGTTTTGGCCCTCTAACTATTTACTTGCTCACTTTTTGTTAGTGTCCAGCATTCATCTTCCTTTTCATTTCTAGTATGTTGGGTGTTTCAGCGGAGATGATGAATTCCATATAGGAAATTTTGACAAAGATGATGCAAAGCTTTAAAAAATATGATAGGACTATAACGAAGTTTTTAGAGAATCCAAAAAGTGATAGAATCTCTCATTTTAGATGAAAAAAAAATATATACAAATGAAAGGAAATATTTTAGTAAATGGAGAAAGAAAATGAGTAGGAATGAGCTTAGAAGGAAAAATATTTGTTTTTCATACAAGGGACCTTGGGAGCCTAATCACCAATATACATGTAAGAAGGTGAAGAGGTTAGAGGAAGAGAAAACAATCACTAAAGCGGAGCTTGAGAAAGAGATCCTTGAGGTGGGATTTGTTCATGATGGTTATGATGCATTTAAGAATGAGGATAGAGATAGTTCTTCAAGAACTTTGATTAATGAAGTAGAGTACATAAATCTTCATAATAATGCGGAGAATGGATTAGCTATTGATTAGGAGTTCACTAAATCAACAAATGAGAAGGTAGGGACAAACAATCAAAAGAATGATTTTCACAATGTTTTCTTCTAGGAGAGTAATACCATGGATAATGAGGAAAAAGAATCACTTGATGCTTCTACAAGTGAGGTGTGCAAAAGTCTCTATGTTGGTGAAGTGGAGATTGTAATTGATAAGCCTTATGAGGGGGAGATGGATTCATTCGAGGAAAATGTGTTTAATCATAGCATTGTTCCATCATCTTTTTTTGAGGATTGCAAGGCATCATCTAGTGAAAAAATGATTTTGATGATGATATAGTTCCTACACATGAAAGTAAATCAAAAAATTTAATGTGTGGTAGCCCCAGTCACGTTGATGAGTTTGATCTGAATCCTTTAGAATTCAAGGTTTGAAGGATCGACTTGTGGTTACAAATGAGAAAGTGGTGCAAGTGTTAACAAGGGCAGATGATACTCACAAATACGTTGAAGAACTCATTTGGGAAGCTCAAATTGATGAGAGGAAAAAAGGAGTTGCAAGTGGGGTCACTCTTAATCAATTGTACTCTATTAGAGAAGCATTGGAAATGATGAAATCGGATTATGGATAGGGATCTAGCTTTCAAGTATGTTGAAGAAAAAGAAAAAGAAGCTAGTGATCTTTGTGTATAGTTAAGTATGGCTCATTTTTCATTATACAAAGTAGAAAATTTTAGTTCTAGCGTAGCCACACCCAAGGAGCAAGAAAGTGAAACCAAGACAATGGAGATCAAACAAATTGTTGGAGGCATTTGATAAATTCCATAAGGATAAATGTTGCATAATTATTTCAGCACTCCTCATATTAGAGAGGTTTTGTATGTTGATAGAGAATGGAACCCACATCAAGAATTTCAATTCTTGAATTTCGAGGATCAATTTTCACACAAAGGTGCAAATTGAAACCATGATGTAGCATATATAACATGTATTGAAGTTAGTTTTCAGCATGCTACACTTCATGAATCAGCAGGTATTGATGAGCATTCAGAATTGAAGGAAGGTATTCATGAGACTTATGAAGACACCATTGAAAATGATGAAGAAATTGTGAATTTTATGAGTGTTAACAACAGTTTATTATCTTTGCATGAATTTGACAATCACAAGGAGATAGATAAGTCTCAATCAGGTGACTTTGTTAAGGAGATTATTTGTGTTGACACTCAAGATATCATAGACAAGTATGAGATAGCATGGATATTTACTTTTCAAAATAGATTTGATAGTTCTTTCCTTATGAAGATACCACCTTTAGTCACTTTGGAAGACACCCCCTTGAGAGGGCTATCAGTTGAAACACTGAGGATTCATAATCTTAAACATGTTTTTCATCATTCCTTTGTAGTCAATGTTCGAGAATATCATATTACTAGTTTGCTAAATTGGTATAACTTTATCAATTTGCAGCAAGTAGGAGAATTTTCTGATTCGGTGAAAAGGGTTTTGTCTTACTCTTGCATGAATAGTGGTTGTTTTATACCCTTGTATGCATATTTAATAAGCTTTGTGTTGAGGAATACCGCTGATTGCATGGGCTTTGAGGTACTAGATTGTCACTCTAACACTTGGAGGTTGAGTGTTGATAGGGGATCACCAAATTATGACAGTCGTGGCAATTTTGAGATGGTTATACATCAAATTTTCAGACTTAATATTGTTGGCATATTTTGTTTTAGTAGGTATGGGAGAGTATGATTGGTGATAATCACAAGATTTGGGATCTAGGTACAGTCATTAGGGGTGTGATGTTGATTCGGGATTGGAGTGTTGGATAAAAATTTAGATATGGGCACTAGTAGAATTTGGCAAATAAATGACTACGTGACTAACACTAGTAGTATTTTGAAAATAAATGACTAATTTGGTCATTTATAAGTGACTAATTTGGTAATTGGGTAAAATCACAACTAAATGACTAAATAAATGACTATTACTCCTCTATTCTTTATTCTTTTGAATTTGATCATAATCTATAGAGCTTAAGCCCCCCTCACGAGACCGCTACCTTAGTGGGCTATTTGGCTGCCTAGGTTGCTTGGTGCACCAAAAATACCTATTGTGTGGAAGACATTGCCTCTCGGTGCAGTCTTAAGGCCTTTACATATTTTATAAAAAAAATTAACATTTACGTCCTTTAACTTTTATTTTTTATTATAGAATACAATATATAATAATAATATAACCTATATATACTATTAAATATAATAATAAATATAATTATATTATATATAATTTAACCTTATTAATATTATATTAAATATATATAATATATTAATTATATTTTATATTATATTTAATATATTTTTTTTTACGACTAAATGAATCTTAATGATATCAAGTTTCCACAATGCATATAGATTATTGCTAGATGATTTCTAGATTTGATTGTGTAAGAATTTTTGCATCAACGTTTCGGATCACACTCTGTGATCCATCATCAGGATAGATGAAAGCTCAAGGAGAAAAATGATAAGTTGCTAACCAAGAATTAGCTAAAAAAAGCCAAGAGAAGGGATGAGGGAGAGAGGTAGCATGTATAGCAAGAACAATAAAAAATAACCAATAGGCCACTTGGACCAAAAGACATATTCAATTAAAAGGATACACTACAAATAGAGAAGAATACATAAAGAAAAATAAAAAGTTCAATCAAAAGACTATTGAAAATTAAAATAATAAAAAAATACTAATGAGAAAAAAAATTAAAATTCCCTTCTAAGTATGAAACAATTTAAATTAAATTCAAAATAAAATAAAATTGATCAAATTTAATTTTGGAAATTAAATTAGCTCATTTTAAATATTCAAATATAATGATAAATTGTCTCATATTTATATTTAAATTAAAATATCTCATATATGTATATATATATAGAAAAATAAGTAAGAGACAATTAAAATTAAATTTAAATAAGAGAATTGATCAAAATTAATCTTGAAAATTAAATTAGTTATTTTTAATTATTCAAGTATCATTATAAATTGTTTTGCAATTATAATTATTCAAGTAAATTATAATTGTAAACCAATTTATAATTATTAAAATGAGCTGATTTAATTGAAAGGAGATAAAAGAAGTTAAACAATAAAAGAAAAAGAAACAGAAACGAATCTTAATCGTTCATCATTTTTTGCCATTTTTTCAATGGCTTTTCACCATATTTTGCTGCTTCTCCCTCCACTATTGGTTCCGCTCCTCCAAAATCTTCCTCACTAGTATTGACCTTTCACTTTTCCAAATTGGTGGTAATAAGGATTCGCCGAGGGTTCAAGGTTTTCCTTTTTCGAATTCAAGAATCTAAGTAAGCCCTTAAACCCTGGTTCTCCAATTTGGCGGTGAAGTGCATCCAACTTATGAGAATCTCGGTTCGAATCCCAAGCATATCCAGATAAAATTGGTAGAGAACTGATAAGCAATGATCATTAAGGCCCAAACCCATTTTGCACGCTTTAGGAATCTAAAGTAAATATTATGGTTAGAGGCTAGACCAATGCGTTTATGCTTCTATAACACTTTTCTCTGGGTTTTTGGCAGGTCTTTGATCAGTATGGAGTTAGATCTAGGGAAACCATTTCAACACCAAATCTTGTTAAAGAACTTAGGCTCAAGGTAATCTTGGTTTGCAAATTTCTTTTATACCTTGAGGTCTGCAGTGTCAATATATATATATTTTTTAAATTGCAATGTCTTTGGAAATGATCATTTTTTAACACAAACAAAAGTTTTTTGAAAGACTAAAGACTAGACCAGATAGTCAGTCAACAATCAAAAATAAAATGGAGTAAATGGAATTCCATTTGCCTTGCCTTTCATGAACTGCTAAGGCATTTAATCCACAGAAAACCAAAAAATTCCTAAGAATTTATTTCATCTCCATCTGTTAAGCAACAAATTAATGTACTGTTACTGCTTTAAAATGAACTATTACAGTTGTTGTTTAAAGATATGAAATTAGGGTGAATTTGAGCACATTTCCATGCCACAAATTTTGTTCTGATTATTTTCTCTATTACTTTTCTCTTGAGGGAGCTTCTTTCCTGTAACATTAAGTGCAACTAATTGTTATCAGACTCATCGGAGGTGAGTTCTTTTGGTAAACATTGATCATAATTAGTGATGACCTATAATTATCTAGAATTTATTAACCTTTATTTAAACAATGAAAAAACATGTTTAGTTGGATGATATCAAACTCGTACCACCAGTTAACCTTAACTTTCTATTTTAATGTGAATTTTTTGTTATGATATGCTATCACAATCCAGTAAAATATCCAGAATTTATTTACCCCTATTATTTAAATAATGAAAAAGCATGTTTAGTTGGATTTTGAACTCTTACCACCAATTAGTTAACCCTTTACTTTATTTTAATGTGAATTGTTTGTTCCGATATGTTATCGCAATCCAGGAAAATTTACCTAATTAAGTAGGGGAACGTCATTGACATTCATTAAATCTATACTTTATTCTTTTGCACTTTCAACATCTGTGTTATGAATGAGAAATCTCAGTCTTAACATTTTTGGTTCTTTCTAAAACACACACATTCCCATCTTGTGTATGCTGGCATGGGTTCTATGGTTGCTTGTGCAAATACTCATTTGAACAATGCAAATAAAACATCACTTCATTAGAACTCTAGAGTTTTCCTCAGGGCTATCATAAATGCAATTAGGCAAGAGACAGATGGGAATGCCAATTTGTCAAAATATAGGAGACAGAGTTAAGGGAAACACTATTTCACAAATCAGAAACCCTTTGCTTCCATGGGGTACATTCAAGACAGCTTTATATCATAGCGTCGGAAGTCATATCCCTACAAATTCCCACATAATTATTGCAAATTGCATTATATGTATGGAGAGTCCTACATTACATAAGAATCTTGAAGGTCTTTGATATTGTTTAGTATCCCAAGCTACTAACATGGAGTTATCCCTCTGACCCATTTCAACCAATTGTGTAAGCTTGTATGTACACAAACATCTCTAGTTGTACTCTTTTATCTTCTTATTATTAGCGCACCCTGCTTTGATAACTCTTGCTATAAAACATGCCATAAATTTCATGCAAAAAGTAGCAAAATACATGCCTAATAGTATTTTTTATTACCTCTTTTGACCCTCTTTGCTAACTACCAAAGCATAATCTCCAGTCATTTGTATTACATTCAATAAAGTTCATTAGGAAGTTTTTTTATTTTTGAGGGACATTTCTGGAAGACATCTCCATATGTATATCCAATCATAGGCACGTAAATTACATACCTAGATGTCATCACTATAAGTACAGAGAAAACTTGCACCATTGATGTAATCTATTTTGAAGGCTAATAATATGCATTTACACCTCCAACTTCGTGCAAACTTGATGTTTGCATGAGCCTTGAATTTTGGAAGTTATTGGGCTTCAATTGATTAATCGCCCACATGAGGAGAGGAACTTACTCAGCTTGCAAATGACCCACATCAACTGTGCGAACATATATACACCCACTTGCATGTGTATATGTGCCTTTGATTGTCGAAGTTATTAGGCTCCAATGGTTGAGCATCTACATGAGCAGAGAAAATCATTCATGCTGAAAAATCACATACAACAGCTGTGCAAGTACGTAGACTCACAGTTGAATGTGTATGTGTTCCCCTGACTGTGGAAGTTATCAAGCTTCAATTGTCTGATCACCCATACAAGTAGAGAAACTTAGGAATTCTGCGTAACGACCCACATTAGCTGTGCAAATATGCATGCACGTATATGCATATGTATATGTGATTGGGCTACAATGGTTGATCACCCACACGAGCATAGCAACTTACTCAGCCTGCAAAATGACCCACATCAACTGTTCAACTTTGTTCCTACAATTATAGAGGTTGTTTTTGGGCCAAGGCCCCTTGTGGAATCCTACCAGAGGATTTCATTGTAGTTAACTTATATATAGTTCATAGAGCAGATTTCTATCTGTGTTGTAGCATAGGGTTGTTTCTCATGGACTTAGAATCTGTTGATTTATTTTGCTTCCAATACAATGGCTGCATTTGATTCCCAAAGAGGTAGAATATTTTTCTTTTAAAGAATTGTTATGATCCATGGGAAATTAACTGATTTCAGTTATCACCCTCATCTGTAACACATCATTATAAACATCAAATCATCAGCATATTATACTAAACTATTGATGGAAGCCAAAAAATAACATAGGCCAATAATAACGTTATCATAGATAAAGTGAAAGTAAATTGAAGAGCAAATAGAGAGCATCAAATCGTTTTATATGTGAAGTTAGTTGCAACCTTAGAATTTTCCGATTAGACATTCAATTCTATGCATTATTTTAATAAATAGCAATATTTGACCCATTACAAATACAAATAATTGGGGTTTAGAAGCTTTGCTGCAAACAATCTTTAATTATATTCACCACAAAAATATGTTTGTTGATCCCAAACTTGGAAAGTGGTCAGTAATAGATTTGGATATTCCTCTGCACAATTATTCAACACAAATATAAAGTTACTTTTGTGTTGATCCTCTGCAATATGCTACTGAAATCAACATACAAAATCTTGCCTTGCTCTGATAGTTTACTCAAACAACAATTTTCACTACCGCACATCAATAATGATCCTACATTTTTTCTAGATCGATCATTACAAGATAACAAGTGGTATAATCATACAAGAAAATGCCTGAAAAGAGACTCTAAATGCCAATCCCCACAAAATCATGGAAGAGGAAATGCTTTTCCTTCTGCTTGGGATGCTAATTTTGTATTATGTGAGGACAAAATTTGCATGTGCCGATAATATATACATCCTATTTTGTGTATCTGGATGAATTTGGTATATTTCAAATATGTATGTGCCAAATATGTTATCATATCATGTTGGTACAACTATTCCAGGCCCAGGGAGCCTGGTTCACACCAAGGTCTTTTTTGTGCCTGGTTTTGCTGCATTCTTTGTTTTCCCAAAAAAAAAATCATGTTGTGAGTGGAAACATGTCTCAAAGTACTTCCTCATTCATGCAACATTTAAATAAAGTCTGGTTATTTCAATCAATTGGATTATGCTATATTTTAATGATCAAATTTGGATTTAAAATATCATGATATTAAGCCATATGTGCTCTATGATACACAAACATGTGTGTGAGAGTAAGTGAGGTGGGATGGGGCTCTCCAATTCTAGGAATTTGGTATTTGAAAGTATGACATATTTTCAAAATTTTAGATATGACATATTTTCAAAATTTTAGATCTATGCATAGAAAATGCTAAAATGTAACTAGAAATCTAGATCCAAAATTGCAAAGCACTTTTAAGAATCTGGTTGGAACATGAGTCAGGTAACAATGTGGGGATATATCATGAAAGCATAGTAGTATATACACATAATCTCTAGCAATTTTCTTTCACCTCTTCTTACAACTTTGGTTAATTAGTAATTACCTTTTGTTAATTGTCTCAGTAGATAAAATGCCTAGTCACATGCATATGAAAGTTACCTTTTGCCCAGCATATCTTCTGCTCAATATAATTTTGAGCATGTTTCTTGCAATTGATGATATGTGACATGGTGAGTTGCATTATGTATCTGCAACTCATGCTTTTGATGAATTTACTTTCCTGTTTTGGATGTGTTTGAGTTGTGCCTTCTTATATTACTAATAATATCTCCAAATAATTATGAAAAATGAAAATTACATGGTTTGGAATGAGACATGTTATGACTTATTTTTTCTTGCAGAAAGATAAGCAAAGTAGCAATGAAGCAGCAGAGCCAATTTCAGGTTTTTTTCTTTCTGCTTTGGAATTGTTAAAGTTCTTACATGCAGTTCTTGATTTATTTAGGTAGCTGGCCTTAACAATCTTGACACGCAATCAATTGAAATTTTATATTTGATATCTATGGAATAGGAAAATTAACAGAGCAACAGATGGCAACTCCAATTCTAGAAAGAAAACTTCTTGAACTTGTCCTTGATAAGCTTCAAAAGTGGGTAGATTTTTCCTCTGCTTTCTAATGACTAGCCTTTGTGGCAACTTGCAAGTTTAGGTTCTCTATTTTCATATGTCTCTGAATGGTTTTTATTGGAATATACTGCTTCACCCTTCTGCTTCATGATTGACTTTTATAATCTTAAGGATAATCTCATTTTCAACCCTCATGTTATGTAAAACTAATCTTGTGACATCTATCTATCCTTTTCTGATAGAAAGGACAAATATGAAGTTTTTGCTGAGCCAGTTGATCCAAAGGAGGTATTGTAATCTAGATATGACCCTCTTATTATTTAATATATCAGTGTTATTGATTTCAAAAAGTAATATTTCCCATACTATCAGGTCCCAGACAACTACGATTATGTAAAAAATCCAATGGA
Source organism: Sequoiadendron giganteum (assembly GCA_007115665.2). Classification (NCBI taxonomy): domain Eukaryota; kingdom Viridiplantae; phylum Streptophyta; class Pinopsida; order Cupressales; family Cupressaceae; genus Sequoiadendron; species Sequoiadendron giganteum. The sequence goes on from CM021102.1 coordinate 324,338,319, forward strand.
TTTTGGTACAATAAGGATGAAGCTTGCAGATGGAGAGTATGCTAATTTGGAGCAGTTTGAGGTTGGTCAAAAGCATATTTGTTTAGCCTACTTTTTTGGGATAATCTTTCCTTCTTTTACAATTTGTCTCAAAGAGAACAAAATCAGAAATAGTGGCCATATTGCATTTCTTCTATGAGCATACACTTCAATAAGAGAAATCACTTATAAATATTCTTAGGCCCCTTCTGGAGCATAATTGAATCCTCAATTTATCTTGGGTTATTCTCAATAACAATATATTATTTTCTATGTCTTTTGTAGTGTTTTGTTTCTAGAAGTAGAGGCATTAGCTATCTCATATTTATCTTTGGGTTATTCTCAATAACAATATATTATTTTCTATGTCTTTTGCAATGTTTTGTTTCTAGAAGTAGAGGCATTAACTATCTCATAGTTATCTTAATGTGTTGAGGCCAGTTGACTGAAAAATCCTTTCTGAATATATTCCACAATATTCTTTGAAAATTGTTTCAGTCTCCAATTATTGCTTCAAAAGATTTGTCCATTGAATTGTTAGCTTTTGGCTAAGCTAGAGTTGTAGCTAGCCAGAAGGAAAGAATTACATTTTACCCAAAGATCAGCTAATGGGGTAGTAATGGGCGTTGACAAGGCTAAAACCATTGATTGAAAATAAAGAAATCAAGCCTTATATTGTTTTCAATGCACATTACAGCAATATGAAGTGATTGAAATAAATATTGATATGAAAGTAGCAAAGTACGGGGCCAAAGGTGTTGATAGATGGAGTGCTCAAACCTGGAGTGATGAAATAAACGAACATGAGGTACTTTATTTGACTAATAGTACACTTTTTTGACACCATATTAAAGTTCTTTACCTTCACATGCATAATATGGTTAAGGCAAATGTTGTATTCATCACGATTCTGAAATTTTTCTCATATTATCCTCATTAGGATTTTTATTAATTGTATGGGAATGGGCTTTGATTTCTTTCTTATTACCATTTTTACCACCCAGGTCATACTTTTGCACAAAAATAGTCATTACTCTCAGTTCTAGCAGGCTATGAGACTTGGATGTAGGCCCTTTTTAAGACCCTTGCACACATGGGAAGTTTCATAAGGCCAGTTCATGGACTTAGTCAGCCTTACATTCAACATTTAAATTGATTTAAGTCTTGCAGTCATTCCCTATAAAGTTACTACATATTTTCTATATTTGTTGTTGCTTATCTTGGTATTGGAAAATTATTAGCTTTACATGATTATTTTTCCTTAGTAGGCCTTCTTCTCTTCTTCTGTTGTTTTTATCTCAATAGTTTCTAGTTTGATTTTTCAATCTCTATGTATTGTTGGTGTACTTTTGTTTTTCTTCTTTGGACAATAAATTAATTGAGATCTAATCATCTGCTTTAATTTTACAAACTATATTACAGGTTCTTGTAATGACACCTTGTATTCTTTTTGATGTTCTGAGACATATTGTTTTGAAAGTAAAAATGGTTAAGTAAATTATTTTCTGACAAATGCCATCATACTCAGGGAAATCATCGCTATGCGAAAAAAAATAGGTTTACAGGTTTCTTTGTTGTTAACAGGTTATCTTATCTCTTCCTGTTGTTTTCATCTCAATAGTTTCTGATTTGATTTTTCAATCTTTATGTACTACTGGTGTTCTTTTGGCTCTCTTCTTTTGAAAGCAAATTAATTGGGATTTAAATATTTCCTGTAATTTTATAAACTGTATTGCAGATTCTTGTCATGACACCTCAGATTCTTCTTGATGTTTTGAGACATGGTTTTTTGCAATTAAAAAGGGTTAAGCTAATTATTTTTGATGAATGCCATCATACTCAGGGAAATCATCCCTATGCAAAAATTATGAAAGTAAGTGCAATCCTTCTGTTTTTGTTTATGCAGAGATATTAATTGTTTAACTATTTATTGAACCTTTTAAAGATTTATAGTATGATTTTTGAGTGCAAGATTCATTTGTACTTTACTTATCACAGTACAAATTACATGTTATTGTTGTGATGTACAAGTATTATCAAACATCACAACCTAAACCAAAATTATTTGGAATAACATCACCAGTTATAAGAAAAGGTTAGAATGGTCTGCAGATGTGGTATAAATATTATTTTCTTTTGAATATTTTGCCTATACCTTGGGTGTTTAATAAAGAACTTAAAGTTGAGATACCCATTGCATGAAAAATAAAGTTCTTATTTGGTTTGTTGTGCCTTTGGAAATAGTATAACAATTATTAGCATGAAAATACTTTATCAAGTGTCTATGGCTACCTTGCAGAGCTACATGAATTATCTCTTCCGTTTCGAATCCTGGGAATTTTTTTACTTGAACAATTTAAAAGTTATGTTTCAGTTTTGTTTTTGTATGTTTCTTGTTACTCAAGATTGATTCCAAAATTTGAAGGAAGCAGAAACTGATCTGACAATGTTTTTCTCCATTTATTCTGTGGTTTTTATTTTTTTAACTTTATTGCAAATTTGCATCATATATTTGTAGCTTCCCTACAACCATATGAGACTAAAGTGCAGTTTGCATCATTATGACAATCACATCAGGTGTCTCTTCAAGCCATGATTGCATGTATCAAATATCTCAACTAGAAGGCATTTTGGATTCACAGGTATTTTGGGATTACTCTTGTTGTTCAAGGTAAGGAATAATTGTTGCTTGTTTTTAACATCATTCATGTGTCAAAGCAGGTGTATGCCTTGGAGGATAGGAGGGAGATAGAAATATTTTTTCCTACTCCAAATCACAAAACAATATAATATAGTCCATCTGTTTTCAACCATGAAGCTGTTGAAGTGAACCTAACGAAGCTTTGTGAGAAGGTAGAATTTGCTTTTACTTTTAGGACATTGGTTTTGAATCTGGTTTTATTTTTCAAGTTACATTAGTTAACTAGGTGTATATAAAATATAACAGTGAATTATTATGAGGAGGTGGTTGTAATTCCAACATTTTGAAGCTTTCCAAGAATGTGAAGACAACATTTTTCTGTCTAATTTCAAGGACTATGAAGAATTTATAGTTAACTTGAGGAAGGAAATTCAGAGCATACACAAAAACATTACAATTTGACAAATAAATGACTACGTGACAATTGGGCACCTGTAATAATAGTATGTAGCATTTGGTTTTCACAGTTGAGATTTTACCAAGTCATCCACAAATCATTCTAGTGTGCTACTTATGCTACTTACTGTGTAGAATGCAGTGTTCTATAGAAAAAAATGGCTTAAGAACCCTTCTGTGAATAGTGCTCAAAAATTTGAAATATGACAATTATTTTGTAAATCTTAATCTGTCCGATACAAGTTACTTTTTTACAAGTTGAAATGTCTTTTGTGATTATTCATATCATATTATGAAAAACCAAATATATATATATATATATAGTTGCCTGTATAGATTTATTTCATGGACATCCAGATATGGTATGCAATATTTTTTCCACCTTGTGTGGTGGTTTTAGTGGAGCCATGAGAAGGCTTGGAGAGGTATTTGAAGTTATGAATTCCATATTAAAGGTTGTGGAATTTGTAAATACACCTGCCGTCAGGACATTCTATGTGTCTCCATTTTTATTTTCCTTGAGACTGTTTGCGATCCTCTTTTTACAGATGATTTTGGTGTTTTGGGTGTCTCACCCCTTTACTTGTAATCTTCCCACTATGTAGTCCCGCTTCTTTGGTGACTTATCTCTAGCCATCTTTGGACTTGCTTTCACTTTTGTAGACTTCTCAGATGTGTGAAGGTCATCAAATAAATCCCTCATTTACCTCTAAATAATAAATATTTTGACGTCTCCGTCATTGTATATTATTTTTATGTTCCTTTTGTTTGGAACCAAATGAGTCCAGGATGCCATCTTAAAATTGTTTATCTTTTGGCCGCCCTATCCCTCCCTAGTCATTTTAAAAATATTCGTTTTATTAGATCAAACTTGTTCTTGGAAGAAGTTTCTTCAATGTTTATTCCCGTGAATTGGAATCAACATATCTAACCATTTGTTAAGACTGTAGGTCTATTTTAGTATAACTCTAGTATTGCATGAGAAAAGTATACCTATATCTATATCGAATACCAACTAGCCTCTAGTTGTTTCTGAGGAATGAATTTGTATTGAAGTAATTAAACCTCTAGTTCGTATCCTTTTATTTCCTAACTCATGACTGGATGCTTGGATTTTGGATTGGACATTATAAATATATCATCCTGAAAAATAAACAACCTTTAAGCAAACAATTGGAAAGCATGTCACCCTTAGCCAAAACATGATCATGTTGTTTACATCCATATTAGGGTTTTTGACTACTGCTTTGATTAGTAACAAATGATATATTCTGTGGTGCAGGCTCATTTCAGATTTAGTGGTGGTGATTGTCTCTGTAGTAGTTGGCGGAATTACCTTTGCTAGGTTTGGACAACCGGTCAGTCTCTTATGCCTTTTACAAGGTGTAAATCCTTATGGACTGAAAGGACATGACTCTCTAATTTGTTCCAGCGGTAGCTGGGTTTGTTTTATAAGCAGTTTATGAGCTTTCATCTAGTGATCTGCAACTAGTTTTTCTTGTTTTGACCAAGCTTTAAAAATCTTGACAGGTTATTACAGGGTACTTGCTTGCCGGGTCTATTATTGGACCAGGTGATTTGATCTTTGTAATTGAAATGGTACAGGTAATCTGTAAATCTTATACTGCAGCTTAATTATTCATATTAAAAAATTCACATTAATGACACTGAAGAACCAATCACTTCCAGAGAATACACAGTAAAAGAGACTTGAGCTATCCTTTAATTTAGTTCAGGCCTTGGATTTGAGCATGAAAAGGTTAGCCAAAGAGGCTGATGTTTTATATGTATATCTGTAGCACATTTCTAGAAGTGATTTGTTATGACACCAAAGTTCAAGGTACATTCTTAAGGTGTAGACAATATACTTAACAATGTGCTTGCATGTTTTTGAAGTATCTTTTCATATAAAAAATTAAGCTGATTATAAATGAGGAGATTTCTATGTGCTTAAAGCCAAATGTGCCTTAAATTTTGGACCATAGTTGAATGGAAACAGATACAGTATCAGAAATTTTTCCAAGACCCCTGATTTAGATACAACTAGAAATGGAAATTATAGAAATCTAATATATTCAATTGTTTACATATCAACAAATTTTCAAGATTCCCTGATATGAATACAGCTGCATATGACAATTATAGAAATATACATATTTTCAATTGTTTACATATCTGAGAGTATAGAAAAGAAACTTTAAAAGTATTTATTTATTTTATTATGTATTTTTTTTTTAACATTTTAGTTTACAATATTTATTTTGTTATATTGTGTATTTGTCTTTAGTGATTTATGTATAATATGTGTAGTTTTTTTTTTTTTTAAATTTCAAAATTTAAACGTTTTACTTCTACATAAACTCTAAAGAGGATATGGTGCGAGAAAGTTTTTCGCCGTATCCAAATGTATTGGATCCGACTCAAATATCTACTCATTTATGTATATTTCTGGATAAAGTATCCATGCCATATGGGGGAGTATCATATCTGTTTTGAGTATCTGATAGGAAGATATGTAGTATTTTGAAGGGGGAGGAGAAGTATCTGACATCTCTATTGGATCACTTCCTCCTCCAATCATAAGCTGCCATGTCACTTTAGTTGGCACATGATTACTGAACAAATCTATATATTTACTGACTAACAGTCCTATATCTATATCGAATACCTATTGACTAATATTTCTATATCTATATCGAATACCAACTAGCCTCTAGTTGTTTCTGAAGAATGAATTTATATTGAAGTAAACATCTAGTTCGTATCTTTTTATTTCCTATTATGAGTGTTTGTTGAGTTGTGAAATGAGAGCATCACCAAAAAGAAAGTACATGCCAATCTTGCATCTTATCGATAAAATCTTTAGAAGGGTCTGTTTTCAACTTTTTCATTATTGACTTTGTTATTTTATCAAAATAAAATAGACTTTTATCTTGGTATTTGTTAGAATATTCTGGTAATTTCTACCAGCTGTAGGATAGTTTTGTTTTTATTTATAATCGTTGCTAATCGTTGGCAATCAGGAAAACATTTTGATCTACTTGAAAATGTGCTAATGTCTTGCCTTCTGTCATTTTATGATGCTCTGTCTGTGGAATGTATGGTATGGCTGTACAGACATTTACATTCATATTTGGAGAATGCTTTTCTTAACCTCATTAATCATTTATTTGTTTCAAGGAGGATGCAAATGCTACGAGGTATTACCACTTTGTGCAATCCATTAGCTACTGGTTACATGTTGAAATCTACTCTCTCTCCCTTTGTTGATAAATTATTATTTGATAGGATGTGCTTTCTCCAACATTCTAGTTTGTCTTCTAATCATTGGTAATGAGGAAAACATGTTCTTCTTGAGAAAAGAAGAAAGAAATTATATTAATACTTCTAATATTTATTGCCTTTTTGTCATTTGATGAAATGCATTTTCTCACAATTATTGATATATCTCTTTGTTCTTTGCAGCCTAAGCCTCTTCAAAACATGGGAAACCATATTTTACAAATATGATTAGATGATGTTGGCATAACAGAAGATTGGGAGCTCTTTATGGCTTGGAATCAGTGTGTGTATCCAGTATGTAGGTCAATCACTTTATTATTTCAACTCTGATCTCAATGTCACAACTGTAGACTTTTCATCTGAGTTTTCCTGTAACCACTATCTTTGGTCTGCACTTTCAACATGACTGTCCACTCTCTGTATTAGGATAAATATCTAGCAAAGGAAACGAGACTTTATAATCATTGTGATATGCTTCTTCTCTGTGATGACTAGCCTTCTTCAAATTTGTTGTCCTTTGATACTTGAAAATCAGCACTTGAGAATCATTGTCTTATTTTATCAACCATGTCATGCAACTGTGATGCTTGGCACTATCAATATGAGGAAAGACTACCATGATCATTTCTATCCTTTTGCAAAAGAAACTCAAACTGCATCTATACCTCCGACATTCATTTGAACTCATTATCATTCATGACTATGATTTTCTTCACAAACTCATTATGACTGTCTTCTTTTGAGTGACCCCAAAACTAGCAGCAAGAGTGTCGTGTCTACGTGTGCAACTTCATGATCCTCATAAGGACGGTCCATTATCATCCTTTTTCTCATTTCTAGGCATTTGGAACTTGACTCCTCGAGGCTTCACTTTATCTACATAGCCTTCTATTGCCATGTCTCTTGAAATCTACCCTTGCTCAATCTTTTGCACAGTCCTTCTTGATAGTGCTGCCCTTTAGCTGTGCTTCATGCATTGTAAATGACCACCCACTGATCTTTACTTGGTTTGACAACTTCAAAGTGGACTGCATTTATAGTCTGAAAACTGCCCTCTTATGCCTTGACTATCTTTTATATATTAATAGTGTTGTCCTTTCATTTTGATGACTATCTTAATGTTAATGTGATAGTGGAATTGCATCCTTTTCTCATGAATTTTCTTGTAAATATCACATCAAAATTGCTGCTCTAAAACTGTGAGAATTGCTGCTCATGAAGACATCTTTATTGCACTTTTTTGGTCTAAAATTTTTGCACCTTTTTGATTAAAATTGCTACTCCAAAATCTTTCCTCATTGCTGCTCTTTTTTGGACATTAATTTGCTGCTCATATGACAGCATATTGCTGCTCATTATGATCTATTTTCTGTTCATTAATGATTTATATTGCTGCTCATATTGACAGTTTATTGATGCTTATATTTCACTGTCATTTTTGTTCATTGTTATCTATATTTTCTGCTCATATTAACTATCATTTCTTGCTGCATCCTTTTGTCATCTATTGCTATTGTCACCTCATGAGTTTTGGCATCACAAATAGGGAAACGGTTTAACATCTTCATTAGTATATGTGCAAATGGGTTTCAACATCTTTGTAACTTGCTAGAGATGTAACTATGGCTTCAAGGCATTTACCAACCTTAACTCTCTCACGCATATCTACAAATCCATCAACTATCTTGTGACCACTATCAGTGAAAATGTTTGGAGTTGATATTAAGAAGTGTTGTGAAGCTTCTTCAAAATTGGGATTTGATGAAATTAAAGGTGTTGAGCCCATTTGGTCTATTGCCTTGTTATGACAGAGTTGACTGCTGAAGTAAAACTGTGTTTGGCAAGATTTGTAGTGCTCCTTATTGTATGGTCTCAAAACCCTTGAAGGTCATTTATGTGAGTCTCAGGAATGCCTCTAAAGCAATGATGAAGGTCAGTGTGTTCCAATTGGTGTGAGGGTCAAAGTTGGCAATTTTGAACCGTTTCAAGAAGCCTAATTAGGCCTAAAATACAGAATTACCAGTCCATTGTTGGGGTGTTGTTAAAAAACATCTTGTGAAGGAAAGATAGATTGTTGAAGTGTCTAAGTGGTTGATAGGTTGATAGGTTGATAGGGTATTGAAGGATTGCATTGGTCATTGCTACCTTGTCTAAGGTCAGCCAAGTGCCAAATAGGGTGTTATGTTGTTGATTCCTTATGTTGATTTGTTTCCAAGTAAGCCCCAAGAATGCCAAGAAGCATGCAAAGTGAGAACACTACCTTGAGATTTGTTGAGTAACTCAGAAGTTTGTGTTTCTCCTCCTACCTTTGCATCAAGAACCTCCAAGAAGAGTTCCTTAGCCTGACATAGCGTTACCTGTAGCCAAACTCCTATTCAATCATGAGCAACATTATCACAGAAACAAAAGCCTCTTTTGATTGTAGTAGAGGATGTAGAGAGTGAAGCATTGACTACTTTGATCTTTGAAATTGATGATTTTTTTTACTAAATTGATAATGTTTGAAGTTTCTTTTTCTTTCTTAGATGTTGAATCTAATTAATAAGTTTAATGTTGTGTTGCAACTTGCAGGTGAGTATGTTGATATGACTAAAGCTAGCATTGTCGATCCTCTAAAAGTTATCAGAATTGCATTAGTTGATGCAGAAAGGTAAAACTATTTATCTTTATTATAATTAGTGGAACTTGCAACTACAATCTCTGATAAAAATCGACTTCCAAATATGCTTTTGATGGATGTTATATCTAATTCTAATACATTCACTATATCTAGCACCTAAGTTTGGGGTGCCATAGTTGGAAAAGGAAAAGAAAATGTTTGAATTTTATCCTTTGTATTATTTGACTTTTTCGAGTTTTTGATGTGCAAATTTTGAAACCTTATTTTCAGGCTGCAACTCGAAATTGGAGAAGTGAAAGGTGAATACTAGCGAGGAAGAGTCATATAGGTAATGCTAGAGATGTCTACAAAAGTATCCTTTTTTACTGACCTTGCAAGATTCAAGTTAACATAATTTAAACCATATGCCCAAAAAAATTGCATGGTAATGTACTGTTTATATTTGTGGCCTTTGTATCTGATTAGCATGAAGCTAATAGTAACATTGTAAGCAATGCTATGAGTGTTGGTTTTTTAGTGAATTAGATTGATGAATGGTTCTTGGAATCTATTCTTATTTTAATCCCTACCCCCCATTCTCTTTCTGGTTGACTTTATACTCGATGGATGATAATATTCATCTAGATTATCAGGCCTCTTGATAGAAAAAATGTGAGATTGCTAAGGTAATTTTTAGGGTAAAACATTCATGAGGTATCATTGCAATTATTTTTGAAATTTTCCTTTTGTAATTATTTTAACACACACATGCAAGTGCTATTTAAGTAAGTAATGGTTGTTTTATTATGAAAACAAGTGTAATCAATACCTATGTTTTATTATGCAAACAAGGGTAATCAATTATTTTAATATAATGTGTTGTTTTTTTTAATTTTTGCAGAAATGTATTGATAAACTCAAAGAAGGGGATATAGTTAAAGTGTTGGATCCATTAGATGGTGATGATGTGGGCATTGGGCGGATTCACTCCCTATCTATTATACATGGAGTCAACTTGAAAGGAACAAAGGATGCAAATGTAAACATTTTAAAGGTCACAAGTAACATGCCCCTTGTTTATAAAGACAAAATAGATGGAGTTGTTCGTTTGAAAGAGAAAGAGGGAACCTTCACACGGTGGCCACTAAAGTATTTGCAAAAAATAACATAGTTGAACATATTTATCATGTACTAGTTGTTAGACATCTTCGCTCACTGTTTTATGCAATATTTTGAATATGTTGTTTAGGGATCTTAATTATCATGGTATTTTGAATATGTTGTTTAGGGATCTTAATTATCATGGTGTATTTGAAAGAGTTGGAAACTCTTAGACAATTTTGACATTTTTTATTATATTTACATATATACTCTTAGACAACTTTGAAATGTTATAACTTGATATATATATATATATTGATATATATTTGCATTAATTTTTTATTATTGTAGATTACCTTTATTTATCATTATGTTGAATCAATCTTTTAATTCTAATATGTTGTAGCTTGTATGCATATGCAATATTTTTATTTACTTTAATGTTTTAGTTCAAATTTAATGTTATGTTATTTTTGCATTATAAAATTTATGGTATTTAATAAATTATTCATTTCGTGATTATATTTACTACCAATTAATGGAAACTAGTAAATAAAATGACTAAATTAATGACCAACTATATGACTAAAGTGATGATTAAATATGATTAAAGTAATGACTAAAATAATGATTAAATATATGACTAAATAAATGACCAATTAACAACAATTAATGACTAAATTAATGATTATATATGACTAAATATATGACTAAATAAATCACTACCATAACTAAATAAATGATCAGTTAATAACAATCAATGACTAAATTAACGACTAAATCAATGATTAAATCAATGATCAAATCAATGACCAAATAAATGGGTAAAAATCAGACTAGGTAAATGACTAAAATAGTTTAGTCATAAATTTGGTCGTGTTATAAATGACCAGCAATAAACTACTAATGGTCACGTGACCAAAATTAGTCATTTATATGCAATTTTTAGTAGTTTATTTAGTCATATATTGTTGTTTGTGTAGACAACAAACTAGACACCTCTACAATACATGATGATACATACACACATTATTACAATGCCATTATGATTTATTCCAACAACTAACAACCCCCTCTTAATGCTACAACATAACATAAAACAATGAGAAATAAATTATACAAAACTTATTATTTGAAAACAATTCTTGAATCAATAAGATTTCTTCAAGTTGTTCCTAAGTAAAGTCATCTAGCTGTAATCCAAGTTCCCAACATCATTGGACACCATTTGCACATGAAGTGTATCATCACCCTCATAAAGGTATGATACTGAACTTCCAGATTTTTGGATCTCTTCTGAATTATTTGACACCAATCCTCACATGTATGTCTCATAAACCCAATGAGGTATAGTTTCTCTAATCCACTAGCACATCAAACTATTGAGCATTTATCTATCCTTTACTGCATCCTTCCTTGTCTTCAAAGTGATGACCTCTTCAAATAGAGCAACTGCTTCATCTTCTAAGAAGTCATCATCACTATCATTTGGTGGTTCTTCAACAATGGTCGATGGACCTCCTATTAGCTCTGATGCCAAATTAAAAATTTGGAACAGCAAACAAAACACTCTCACTACTCGTTATTCATAAACAAGGATTACATATTTATAAGAGAAGATTCAACTTCTTCCTATAATCATGGTAATTACATCGACAGCTAATTAGAGTTGTTCAACAACAAACTGAAGATAACTAAACACGACTGAAACTAATAGACAACAAACTAGACACATCTACAATACATGATGACACATACACAGCATGATTACAATTCCATTAGACTTATTTCAACAACTAACAATTATGTCGGAGTGTATATTCTAACAAATATATTATCGCAATGGCAGTAGTTCTGTTAAAAGCTCAGATATGGATCACAGAATCTGCTTACATAATACATCATTAAATAGGAAAAACAATATACAAACCTATCTCATTGCCAATTAATAGCTGGAGTGAGGTTTGTATCACATGCACTCTGATGTTTTACTCTTATACTGATAAGTAGAACTAAAACGAGTTTGGAAAAACTCTGAAGAAGTATACAATCTAAAGAGCTTTTGTGTGCATCGTTTGTACAGGGAATTGATAATGGATAACAAAATGTGGTGCTTGCAAATGCCTATGACCGAGATATGCTTTACAACCTTTTCTCGTAAGAGTTTAACTCGATTTGGAGTTCTTTGAGAACATGAACGCAAATGAGCAACCTTATGATTTGTAAACCTTACCATCAGATAGTGTTAGTACTTATGTCATTTTAAGAAGCACGAAGTAATCAAAATGTCAATTTTACATGTAGAAACAGCAAATATCTAGAATCTTAAAAATTTCTCGATTTGAAAATTCTGACACATGTAGTCCATTCCCTCAAAGGGACACTACCTCTCTTTGAGACAATCTTCAAACAGTTTGCATGCCTCTGTCTATGCTTCCACATTTTGTATACATGTGTACCAATGTAGTTGCAACTGTTACATTTGAAAAACAAAACCCCTTAATGCTTTGATGGGTATCCATACCTTGTTCCAAAGCTCCCATTTTGGCACAGGTCAGGGAGGATGTAGGAAAGAGATGTGGAATTCGGTTTTGGACCTGCCAATTGTATCTGCTTGAAAGTTTCAAAAAAATCCATGTTTTACCTATCCTGCATTTATGGCATTCCACAAAACCCCATTTATTTGAGGCATTCTGTCAAACAGCAAACATACCTTGTCAATGCTTTCCACATTTTGCATACATGTCCACCAAAGTATTTCTAACAAACATCTGACCAAATACCCCTTCCATTATGCTTCAATAGCCCTCCATACCCTGTTCCAAAGCTCCCATTTTAGCGAAGGAAGGGAGGATGCAGGCAAAGTGTAGGGGAATTTGGCTTACATTGGCTTTACACCTCCATTTGCATTTGCTTGAAAGTTTCAAGGCCTTACCAACAAATTGGTTTTGTACATATCCTGCAATCATTGCATTCCATAAGATGACATCCCTTCGATGCATCATTCCATAAGATGACTTGCCTTGTTTTATGGATCCACTTCAAAGGGCATTTAATGGCTAATCACATTTAGTTAATCCAATCCGATTAGAGTCAATGGGTGATTTGATAGCAAATAGTTCACGTATAACTATAACAAGTAAGCAGTTCCCTGAAAAAACAATTACTTAATAACTAGCAATCTGGAAACTTTTCATCTATTTTTTTGTAATTTGTGGTGTGCATGAGATCAATCGGTAGAAAGATAGAAGGGTAGATATAGGGAGAGAGATTTATAGACATAATGAGATAGAGATATATGGAGATATGAAAGAAGAAAGATAGAGATAGAGAGGCAAAGAGATATATAGAAAGAGGTTTAGGAAGAGGGAGAGGGAGAGGGAGAGAGAAGGAGAGACATGGATGAATAGAGAGGAGGCATGCCTAGAGATAAAGGAGGAGAGTGGAAGATAAAGGTAGAGATGAAGATAGAGCGAGAGAGGAAGAGGGAGACAAATAGATAGAAGGGTAGAGGGAGAGATAAAGATGGAGAGATATAATGAGAGAGAGCGAGAGTTAGAGATATAGAGATATAGAGGAAGAGGGGGAGATATAGAGATATAGATGACCTAAGATATAGTGATAAAGAGATAGAGATAGAGATAAAGAGAGAGGGAGAGATAAAGAGAGGGGGAGAGATAAAGATATAGATATAAGAGGGAGAAACAAGGAGTATGTGTGTGAGAGAGAGAGAGTGTGATATAGAGATAGAGATGAAGGAGAAACAAGGAGTATGTGTGTGATATATATATAGAGAGAGAGAGATAGATATAGGGAGCTAGATATATATAAATAGATAGAGGGGGAAGAGAGAGATGCAAAGAGATAGAGATAGAGAGGAAGATGGAGATGGAGTTTTTCCTCTTCTCTCTTTCTTTATCTCTCTTACTCTATCTCTTTCTCTCCTTTATTCCTCAATATCTATATCTCTATCTCTCTATATTTATTTGTCTCCCTCTCTATCTCTCTATCCCTATCTTTTTTCCTCTCTTATCTCTTTCTAATCTCCCTCTATCTATCACTCCATTTATATATTTGTTTCTCTCTCTAACTCTCTCATCTCTCTAAGTTTTAAATAAGATTTTAAGTTGAAATTTCATTGTATTATATAAATTAAAATTAAAATTTGAAATATAATTCATTTTAGTAATACAAATAGTTATAAATTAAATTAATTCTATTATTTTTTAATTATTATTTATAATTTCATAAATAATTAAAATAAATTTTAAACTTAAATCTAAATTAAAAATTAAAATAGAATAAACTAAATGCAAAGTCAAAATATATCAAAATCCAAATATTAAAAAAAATTAAAAAATTATAATAAAATAATAAACTTATTAAGTTAATAAATAATTAAATAGAAAAAATAAACTTATTAAGTTAATAAATAATTAAATAGAAAAGGAAAAAATATTTTAACTTGTTCGAAAGTAAATATTAATAAAATGTGATAAAAGTGAATTCTTAAATAAATTAAATTTTAAAAAATAAAACCCAACTAGAGTGAATATTAAAAAATAAAATAAAAAGTAGTTATAAAAATATATTTCACTCATTAAATTGAATCTATAGAAAATTACAATTACCAGATATTCTAATTTTAGAAATTTATCTAGAAATTTGATAAAAAGTAGTTATAAAATTATATTTCAAATATATCTATAGAAAAAAAATTACAATTACCATATATTGTAATTTTATAAAATTTATATAGAAATTTGCTATAAAAGTCAATAAATAAATCTAGCATAGCAAGATATATCATATATATATATATATATATATATATATTGTATACCAACAATTATATTTTCAATGATTGTTCATTCTATAATTACATATATGTCAATTTTACAAAACCAAATGAAAAACATCTATATTAATATATGTTGATTGTTGATAAATAGCATAATTTATGTAGTATTCAATTCAATCATTTAAATATTATCAAAAGTAGTTATAAAAATATATTTCACTAATTGAATTGAATCTATAGAAAATTACAATTACCATATACATAAATGGGAAAGTGTAATTTGGGAAAAAACAATCATCCTCCTTGGTGGACGCGATTTAATCTCATTTGGGAAGATCATGTTTCCAATAACTACTTGGGCAACCGTAAGTTTTAGAAAGTTTGTTTCCAGGGAGTGAAGAGGAAGGAGGGAGAGAGATCTGGGGAGTTAGAGAAGTGAAAGTGACAGTTGTAGAAGAGATAAAATCTTGGAGGAAAGCCATGGAAAATGTTGGAGGAGCAATTAGAAATGTGAGGAGATGAGTAAAATTTGGGAATAGAGAAATGCCCTCTGGGAGCTTTGTATAAAGACAAGAGCTTGGCATTGCAGAGTCAAGTTGAAGGATTGTCATTGTCTGCCAATCTAAGTGTAAGGCCATTCTCTTGGAAGTCAAGAATTCTGAGTTGTGAGTTGTGTGCTTCCTTAGTCATTTGTTAGCCCTGTATTTTTTGCAACATTGTTTGAGCCTTGCTTTCTGCATATGTGAAGATAGTCATTAATGATTTGTATGCACACAGGAAAAAAATCATAAAAAGAAATAATGGTAATTGATTTCTTCTTTTTGCAGAGCTCCAGAAAAAGAAGATACTCCATTTGCATAAGGTTCAAGTTGAAAGACTATTCAGTGTGTGGAAATAGATAGGTCAACACTCAGTAACAAGTAAGTTTGCATTATCTGGCTCTGTTTCTGTAAAATGAAAAATGCATAGTAGGATTGCAATGTCAACGCCCCAGAAATACAGTATTAAAATTTGGAAATAGTTTTGAAATCTATTTCATATATGCATCAATATGAAAAATTGCCTGTTGCAAAGGTATTGTTTACTTTTAATGTTTACCTTTGTCATAGTTCAGATTCTCCACTCACTTCTTCATCCATGCTTTAACGGTCTCCCATATCAATCAAATAAATCTAGGCCTGTTTTATGTTAATTTGTATCTCCGAAGTTGTGTGGCAATTGAAGATTTGGACGTACTGGCCTTTTGATTATTTGAAGCTCTGCACAGGAATATTAGAATATGTAATATTCATTCAAATTATACAAACCATAGGGCCTCTTATGTGTTTACTCTTTAGAGTCGCAGTCCTCTACTCTATTTGCTCCTCTGAATACAAATCTATGTAGCAATAATATAAAAATGGGTGTCCTTAGGTTTACAAGCCATGACCAAGGATTTGCACCTGGCCCCATGGGTTTGGGTATCCTACACCTAGAATTGGTTATGGTAGTTTATCCAAGTCAACATTCAACATATGTACATAGGAGGATTTTAACATGTCTTTTTGGGATTCAAACACTGGTCTCTTCTTTTAAATCTCTTATAATCTAACACTTGAGTTTATCCAATTTGACAATATGAAGTAATTTTATTTAGAAAAACTTGAATTAATGCATCTCACCAATACACTTAACAAAATTGTCCTCTTTTTAGTGTTGTTGAAGAGTTAATAACCCAGATTCAGGATGAGTGGTATAGTAATTATGCATATAAATCCAGGGTCTCTACTCTGTTTGATCCTTTGAATTGCAGGCTTCTGCCCTATTTGCTCCTCTGAATTGTAGACTTGTTCTCTATTTACTCTTCTGAATACAAATTTGTGGAGCAACATTATTTTTTTTATATTTGATTGGTAAATTTCCCTCACAGGGTCGTTCGTCAGCCTATAAACTATGACCGAGGAATTGCATCTGGCCTCATTGGTTGGTTGCAGTCCTCTACTCTATTTGCTCCTCTGAATACACATCTATGTAGCAATGATATAAAAATGGGTTTCCTTAGGTTTACAAGCCATGACCAAGGATTTGCACCTGGCCCCATGGGTTTGGGTATCCTATACCTAGAATTGGTTATGGTAGTTTATCGAAGTCAACATTCAACATATGTACATAGGAGGATTTTAACATGTCTTTTTGGGATTCAAACACAGGTCTCTTCTTTTAAATCTTTGATAATCTAACAATTGAGTTTATCCAATTTGACAATATGAAGTAATTTTATTTAGAAAAACTTGAATTAATGCATCTCACCAATACACTTAACAAAACTGTCCTCTTTTCAGTGTTGCTGAAGAGTTAATAACCCATATTCAGGAGGAGTGGTATAGTAATTATGCATATAAATCCAAGGTCTCTACTTTGTTAGCTCCTTTGAATTGCAGGCTTCTGCCCTATTTGCTCCTCTGAATTGCAGACCTGTTCTCTATTTGCTCTTCTGAATACAAATTTGTGGAGCAACATCATTTTTTTTATATTTGATTGGTAAATTGCCCTCACAGGGTTGTCCGTTAGCTTATAACCTATGAGAGGAATTGCATCTGGCCTCATTGGTTGGGGCATGCCACACCCAGAATTGGTTAACTAATTTTTTCAATTGGTTAAACATAAATAAAAATTCATATTAGGGAATCGTAACTGCAAGGACATTTTCATCACCAGCTAGCTCCTCTGATAAAAATTCAATCCCATCCACCATATCATAAACACATCTTCCTTAATTGATGAAAACAATATGTACCTACTGTTTAACATAATCCTTTAGATTTGAAAATGAAACTACCTTTGAGGCTATTCCACGGGTTACTAATTGTAACTGTTGTTCCTTACTTATTTAAAAAATAAGTGTTTTGTTAGATTGGTAGAAACTGCCACCATCCATTAGCAGTTCTTCCTTAGAAAGAATAAGTGTTCTTTTAGATTGGTAGAAACTGCCACCATCCGTTAGCAGTTCTTCCTCAGAAATTCATAACACCTTTTCTTTTGTATCTCATACAATTGTTTCTTTCATTCGAGTGCTCAGAAAATAGGAGCTGTGTCAAAATGATAGTTTTTTGGAAGTCTTCAAATGGTTAGGCCTCTCCAACAACTATTGTTGTACAAAAACAAACTGAAGTTTTTGATGAGCACACTTAGATAAACAAAAACCTCTTTCAGATGTCTATTCTAAGCATTTTCAAAATTTTCCCATTTTTGAAGGCTCTCTCAAACTTTTCCCTTGTTCTACTATTCCTTTGAATCTTCCAATGCACATTCTTCATCAGCTTCTATTGTTTACCAACTTGTCTAACGCTCTACCTGATTAATGCAATTCCATACGGCTAGCAAGGGACCATCATTGTCTACTTGTGATCACATAATTCCTCCTGTTTCTAATACTTCCTCTCCTCTTCTTTGTCCTCTACTTACTCGGCAATCTTGCTACTTTGTTGCCTTAGGAACTCCAAGGCATTTTTCCAAAGTCTGTAATCTGTCACATGGTTCTTCAAACACCGAATGTTCATAGATCTTTTTATTGCTTTGATATCAAACTAATGCAGTGCGTTAGCTCAGCAAAGAATGATTCAAGAAACCGTAACAAATCCAACAATCTCAGAAATATGTTCCACCAGTGATTTGTGTCACCAATCCTCTCGTACTTTCCCTTGAAAATTCATCTAAGTGGCGCTAGCATTTGGGAATTTGCTTATAGCACAAAAAATAGTTAAATGCATCTAAGTGGCGCTAGCATTTGGGAATTTTCTTACAGCACAAAAAATAGTTAACTACACTCACCCTTGCACAATTTATCCCATATCATATCCCGAAAAAAAATCGCACCCATTATTAATAGATTTCCCCTCTTCTTAGGCATAAAATGTTGGTTTGCCTCTTGATCTCAACAGTTGCCTCCAACACTCGGATCCCTTGGATTTCAGAGCGAAGTGTGATTTCCTATGTCTTGATTACCATCTCGAAAACTGTCCCAATCCCCTTCCTTATTCAACTTGAAATCCCTGTTTGCTCATCACACACCTCTTGTAATTGGACTCTCTAACTATTCGTTTTGCATCAATCACACACAATTGTTCCTTAAAATATTGACTTGTTAAGAACCCTTATAAATTTATAAAATACAATTCAATATGCTTGCTAATTCTGATGGAATTGGTTTGGCCTACCTCCTGATTATGAGGAATCAGTTGGACCAAAAACTATATTAATTAGTTCAGGCACTTGTATTTGATAAGATTTCAGCAACCTATTGAAAAGATTTAATTCTAATCTCTTGTATGCTCACTTCCATTTACAAAGTACACTTTCAGTGTCAAGCCATTGTTTATGAATTCCACAAAAAAAGGAACAAAAACTATATTAATTTTGTAAATGGAGAATACATTTATTAAAGGTAAAGAAATAACAATGAAATTGCCTGAACATAAAACCAAAAACTAACAAAATAGATAAAAACTAATAAAACACAAACAACACGATGATAAATATGTTAACATCGCCCCGTAATCTAAAGGGGTTAAAACTTATTTTATTGAATTATAACTAACAGCTACTATATTGTCTTCTACAAGGGTAGGGCATTCTATATTTGTGGAAAATTGATGTATTTTTTAACACAGTTCAGTATGTATCAAGTTGTTAAAGGGGTTAAAACTTATTTTATTGAATTATAGCTAAGAGCTACTATATTGTCTTCTACAAGGGTAGGGCATTCTATATTTATGAAAAATTGATGTATTTTTTAACATAGTTCAGTATTTTTCAAGTTGTTAATTTATTGAGTTTTTCCCCCAAGTTGCAAATTCTTGGTCTAGCAAGTCCAATAATGTAGAAAATAATAATAATTAACCTTAGATTGAAGGATGTGAATAAAACTCAATGAGGGTCAATTCAAATTAGGGTTCAATTAGGGTTCTAAGATGAATCTTGGGGTCAATATGAGGTTCAAATTTGGTGTTAGCGTTAGGGTTACAATTGGGTTACAATTTAACTTTTCATTGTTTCCATGTGATAAGCAAATTATATAAGATCTAACCACATGTGACAACCACATGATATAATGTGGTTGTCACATGTGCTATATAACACACACATCACATGTTGCATGCTAAGGCCGATGAGTCAAGTATGCAAATATAGAGTCGTGCTTATGCAACTGACATGAACCTTTCTATGGTAGACATGATGTGCTTGAAGCAGACCGCACGTAAGTCCATAGCTGGAAATACTCGATATTTACAATGTAAAAAGGAGCAAGCCGCATTGACGAGAACAGTAGAAGGAACAAATGTAGAAGGTGAAGGTTGGCTGAAGGATGATGAAACCTTCACTCATGCAATGGAGAGAATTCAGGATGTTAGGGCAGAAATTAAATGGTCGAAGAAAGCAGTGGCTTCTATCCAAGCAGATTTGAACAAGAATTTACCCCCTAACCGTTATGTACCAAGTGAAAATAGTTCGAATAATCCTCCTAAGAAACAAAAACATGATGAGGAGCACCTACCAGTGCAACCTCCCTCCGAAATAATTGTCATAAGTTCTGATGAGTCTAAGGATGATACTTCGCTCACACCGTGAATAAGTGAAACACAACTTCTCTATGAAATGTATGCCTTGGTGTAGCAAAAAAATTTGAAATGAACAGTTTGGACTAAATGGAATTCATCTTGCATTGGGAAATACTCATAGATTGCAATTGAAGTGCTAAAACTATGTTCACATTGCAATCCTTTGCAAAAATTCTATGAATATTAAGTAGCTTATAAAGCTTTCATAAAATGAGTACCACTACTACCATCTTTATCCCAAACTCACCAAACCCCTACATTTATGGAAATTTGATAACAAAAACTTTCTTACACTTCTCATTGTAGTCTTGTGAGCTTTGAAAATTCTATTGGAAATCATATATTTAAGATTCTATAACTAACAATGATACTGATCTTTATAACCTATTACTTATGTTTAGAGTTTCATTTATTGTTTAGATAATGGCCACACAAAACGAATCTCCTTCCAGTGAACCATCAGTCCACCAGATAGAATCCCATGAAGAGTCAACAAATTCAAACACACGTGTGCCAAGTCCAATAGACAAGTTGTACACGTCAATTGAAGACCACTCAAAACAAATCATTACCAAAATCCACGATGTTGCACTGCTTGCAGGTGCAATAGAATGACAAGAGACTGACTCACACAAATTGAGATTGTGGTTTGAAATAGAAGGGAAGAATCTCCAACCTCATTCAATTACAAAGGAAATCTCATCTGCAATAGAAGAAAAAATGTAAATAAATATCTCACAAATACAGGATCACGAAATTGGAAACTCTGGTAAACCTTATTGGATACTAATAAAAGCTACCTTATCTTTTATTAAGCTAGACAATTTTTGTTATACAACTTGCCCATTGAAAATTGGAGATAGGCACTGCAAATAAAAGGTCAACACAAACGAAAAATGGTCAGTGGTATTGTGGAAGATGTGAACAAGCGTTCCCTGAATGTGATTATAAATATATACTTCAATGCAAAGTGCAAGACCATACATCATTCACTTGGATAACAACTTTTGAAGAAGCAGCAGAAGAAATTATGGGTGTTACAACAAAAGAATTGAACATTTTGAAGCATGAAGAACAAGATGATGTGAAGTTTGCACAAATTATACAAAAGGCCTTATTCAACAAATACATATGTAAAATTCAAGTCAAAAGAGAGACTTATAATGATGAACATAGGACGAAATGCACAGTAATAAAAACAACAAAGATCGATTATTCATCTGAGAGCAAAGCTTTAATGGATAAAATTGCAAAGCTATAGGTTTCATGAAAATTCAATTGCTTTACTGCATATAATGTTGACAATGTATTCAAACATTTGAAAAAAAACAAAAAACAGTCGATAAATCTAAGTTAGTGAATGTCATTTTGACGTGATATTGTTCTTTGATGTTGTCAATAATAAATCAAATGAATGATGAAAAATCCTAATTGTACATTTATTCTTCTTAGTTGATTGTTGTAATATACAACTTGGGAAAATTTCAAATTTGAATGTATACTCTCATATATAAGGATTGAAATCAATAATGACAAAAACAAACAAGGATTGTTGTTCAAATTCATATTCATCAAAATGTAACCATTATTTGACTTTTTACTATTTAAGGAATATTTAATTTTATTTATAATATAGGTGACTAAAGATAACTCTCGGCGTACATTACATATATTTTTTAAATATAGGTATGCTAGTTATATTAAAAGTCACAAGTAAAACCAAACGTAAAAAGAAAAATAAAATGAAACCTATTAAAAAATATATATCATCGATTTAGATTATGTATGATATCATACACTCCTCTCCAAGTTTCAAAAAAAATATGTTTTAAAAAAAATTATTCAATATTTTAAGAAAACTTGTAAAATAGAAATATTAATAATAAAAAATTAAATATAATATTAATTAATATTTTTAGTATTATTCAAAATAATATAAAATTATAAATTATAAATATGAGATTTCTACATATTATTAAAGATATTTTAATAAAAATCAAACTTCAAAATCAATCAGTATCAAACAAATAAAAAAATATTTAATGTATTGCTTTCTTGCAAGCATATAAAATGATATGTTTTAAAAGTTGGTTGAGTCTTCCATTTTCTTCTAGTTGTTCTCGCATTTGAATCAATTAAAGTGCACTTGCAAAACATTTAAATCTTGTAAAAAACTGATTTTAACAATAATGAGCTCTGTGCGGCGAAATTTTGATTCGGGCGCTACTCCAACGGCTCCTCCCCTGTCTGCAACGGCTTCTAGTGTGGATGGGTTAGGGACTGCGGCCTGCGTGGATCTGCTTCCTGTTGCGGTGGTTTCTTCCCCTGCCCTGCGTCATTTGGCCTCTGGGGTGTCTATCGAGCCTTCCGCTCCTCCTTTTCCTCCTCGGCCTGCTCCGTCTTTACCGTCGGCTAGGTATGGGGTTGAGCCCTGTGGGGGTCTTTCTGCTGGTGGTGTCTCGTGTGTGCACAGGAAGGGGCCTGCTAGGTCGCTGGTGACTAGGATTGAAGGTGGGAGTGCGCTTGTTGTTGCCTCAATGGGGCCTATTGTTGGGGGCCCTTCTGGTTTGGAAAAATTGTTTTCAGATGTTGCTAGGGAGGGCTCTCGTCCCTCTGCTCGGTCTTTGCCCTGTGCCAGGGGTTCTTCGGTGGTCGTTTGCGGCCCTGAGATTATGGACAATGAAGACTATTATTCGAAAACTAGCGTGGTGTGCAGATTCAACGAATTATGGCCCTCTCTTCCAGACCTCCATGACTGGGTTTCGAGTTCTTGGAAGCCTTTAGTCGTTGGTGACATTGAGTTGTACCCCAGTGCTAGGGGCTTCTTTATTGCTACATTTTCCTCCCCTCTTGAGAGGAACCGAGTCCTGGACAGGGGTTGGATGTGGGGTATTCATTCCCTGGCCATTAGGCCTTGGTCTCGCTCTTTCAACCCTCTTACGGAGCCTTTGAACACCAGACCTGTTTGGGTTCGCCTGCCAAATCTTCCTCTTCAATTCTAGGAGGAATCTTGTTTCAAGGCCATTGGCAATGTCATTGGTCATTTTTCAATGGTGGATTCCACAACTATTGTTGCTCGGTTGTTAGTTGATATTGACACATCCAAACCTCTTCCTGGGGACGTCGTGTTGCTGGTGGAGGATAGATCGTGGAAGCAGCTCTTGGACTATGAGGGTCTCCCCTTTCGGTGTAGGAGATGCTTTTCGGTGGGTCATCTGGCTTCGGCCTATCCTCTTGCTCGCCGCAAGGGCATTGCGTCTTGGTGGAAGGATGCTCTCCTAGATCACCTCACGGTGGGTTCTTCTTCGGGTGGTTCATCCGAGGAGGACGACCCTCAAGTTGTTACTCCTCTCCCGGATCCCTCTTTCATGGAACCACATTTGGACCTTGCTGCTGACACTATTTTGTCTGTCCCTGCACCTATTGTCGATCCTCTTGTTGTCGCTGCTTTGTTAGACCCTGTCCAGCCTTCGTTGGAAGCCTCTATTGTTTCGTTATTTGATTCGATCTCTACTATCTCGTTATCGACTTCCTCGCTGCATGGTGTTTCTTCTCCTGTGGTGGCTGGGGTGGAGCCGCTCCTCTCACCTTTCTCTTTGATGCCTGGTTCTGAGCCCCCCTAGACGGTGGTTCTTCGAAAGAAAAACTTTGTGGCTACTTCTCGGACTCGGTCTCGGGGAGCTAGCCTTGACCCCTCTATTTTTGGGGTCGCTTGATTTCTTTGTTTTCTACAACTGTCTGTCTGTTGTTTCCTCAACAGTCAGACAGCTATTTTTGGTTGTTCTATAGTTCAAAGTTTGTTTTGAACTATGTTTTTTCTTTGGCCCTTGGGCCCCTTGTGAAGGGTATGGCACCTTGAAAATGCTGCTTAACTTTTCAAAAATATTTGAATCTTGTCAAACTCTATGCAAACGCATAGTTCTCTCTAAAGGAAATGGGCCCTTCATAACAAACAAAAGAATGTCACAATTTGTATAACAAATATACATTTCAAAACAAGAGGTTTAAATTTGCAAGATTTCTAGATTAATTAAGTTCAAAAGTAGTTAGCTACATTGTGTTATTATAAGAAATATTTTCTAGACATGTATATAGAATTCTAGGAGACAAATTAGTAAGTACATAGGTGTACATCTATGTTTTAATTCAACGGGGAGATGATTGAGAGAATGAGATGGTTCATTATTAAATTGAATAGTAGAAAATCGATATTTCACAAAACAAAAATGGGCACTCAATGTCATTTGAAATTGCTAGGGGATCTTGTTAATTTTGGATTTTTGTAAGGGTGGTCGTGTGCACTCAGTGGCATTCGAATTTTCTCAAGTTACTAGCTACACTAAAATGATGTAATTTTTTACAGTACTCAATATAATGCATATAGCTTTGTTGCTTATTACGAATAAAAAAATATTAATGCATAACAAATGAGATAACGGCGCGAGGATTTGTGTGGTGATTGTGTGCCTCCTTTGGATGGGTCGGTGGTCTATGAGGTGCTTCCTCCCTCTCCTCAATTTGTTTCCTTTGTGGGTGTTGTGCGAGGTGTGTCTGGGGGCCCTCCTCCTATTGCTCCCATTGGCTCTCAAAAATCTTTTGTTGTTGCTCATGCCCAGGTCCCGGTTAGCGTTTGTCCTTTGTCTTGTGCCCGAGACTCCCTTGTTGTGGTATGTGGGCCTAAGGTTGCTGAGAATGAAGACTTCTACATGCGTTAGGGTGTGGTCTGTAGGTTTAACGGCTTGTGGCCCTCCCTACCTGACCTCCATGAGTGGGTGTTTAGTTCTTGGAAGCCTTTGGTTTCTAGACAGATTGACCTCTATCCCAGTGCTAGAGATTTTTTCTTTGCAACATTTTCTACCCTTGAGGATCGTGACAGAGTGTTGGACCGGATGTGGATGTGGGGTGTTCATTCGTTGTTCATCTGGTCGTGGTCTCACTCTTTCAATCCTCTTACGAAGCCTTTTAATATCAAACCTATTTGGGTTCGTTTGACGAATCTCCCTCTCCAATTTTGGGAGGATTCTTGCTTTGAAGCTATTGGCAATACCATTGGCAGCTTTATGAAAGTGGATTCTACATCTCGGGATCTGGGGCATACTACGGTGGCTCGTATTTTAATTGATCTAGATATCTCCAAACCACTCCATGGTGATGTGATCTTGATGGTGGCAGACCAACCTTGGAAGCAACTTTTGGACTATGAGGGGCTCCCTTTTCGTTGCAATAGATTTTTTTTGTTGATCACTTAGCTTCTAGTTGCCCTCTTGCTCAACACAAGACTTTGCTCACCACAAGAGTGTTGCTACTTGGTGGAAGAATTCTCTCACGGAAAATCTCACTATTGGTTCTCCCCCTTTGGATAGTTCCTTTGAGGAGGGTGACCCTCCCAAGCCTACCCAGGACCCTCTTTCAGCTATCCTTTTCGTGGAACCTCTGCCCCGTTTTGCTGTCTATGTTCTGTTAGAACCTTTTGTTGTCATTCTTCTGTCAGAACCTGCTTGTCCTTCGTTGAGTGACTCTATTGGACCTTTGCTTGCTCCTATCTTCGTTGCTTCACTATCGGCTCCCTCGCTGCGTGGTGGCTCCTCTCCCAGGGTGGCTATTGTGGATCCGTTCCCCTCGCCTCGCTCAGTGGTTCTCAATTTTGAGCCTTCCTGGTCGATTGTGTTGAGAAAGAAGAAGGATCTCCCCAAATCCATTGCCTTTTCACGGCCTCGGGTTCGAGGAGTCAATTTAGACCCCTCTATTTTGGAGTTGTCTAGTTTATTGGTTGTTCTACAGCTATCAATCAGTTGTTTCTATTTGTTCTTATAGTTCAAGTTATGTTTGAACTATGCTTTCCTTTGGCCCTTTGGACTTTTTGTGTGAAGGGTACAACACCCTATAAATGTTGGTTATCTTATCAAAAACAAATGAGATAACACGATTTGATTAATATTCTATTTATGATTTTTTTATAAATTTTATTTAAAATTATTTCTTAGATAATTTTTTGGTTGAATTCATTATTGATTGGTCATATTGGTGGAAGGGAACACAATGTCCCATCGATGGAGCGATACATTATACAGTAACGAATTTCAACATGTGGTGAAAGTATATCGAGGGAACATAAGACTATCGGGCCAACATAAAGTTTGTTTCCCCTGATGCAACGATAAAAGGCTGAAGGCATCGAAGGAAGTGACACTTATAGGTGGAAGGCTAACAAGGGTCTCCTCGATGACCTGATAAGACCATGAACAAGGAGGAAGTGATAAAAAGATAGAGATAGAGATGGTGAGGGATAAAGAGAGGAGGGGAGATAAATATTAGATATCAAAGGGAGAAACAAGAGTATGTGTGTGAGAGAGTGAGAGTGTGATATAGAGATAGAGATGAGGGAGAAACAAGGAGTGTGTGTGAGATATATATATATATATGTGGAGATAGATGTAGGGAGGGAGATATATATAAATAGATAAAGAGGAAGGGATAGAGGGAGATATAAATAGATAAATGATAGAGGAGAAGTAGAGAGATAGAAAGAGGGGGTGATAGGGAGAGAGGGGGAGAGATATGGATAGAAAGGGGGAGAGATAAAGATAGATATAGTGGGAAAGAGAGAGGGGGAAGAGAGAGATGCAAAGAGATAAATAAAGAGGAAGATGGAGATGGAGTTTTTCCTCCTCTTTCTTTATTTCTCTTACTCTATCTCTTTCTCTCTCCTTTATTCCTCAATATCTATATCTCTATCTCTCTATATTTATTTCTCTCCATCTCTCCATCCCTATCTTTGTTTCTCTCTCTTCTCTCTTTTCTAATCTCCCTTTATCTATCACTCCATTTATATATTCGTTTCTCTCTAACTCTCTCTCAAACTTTCAAAATAAGATTTTAAGTTAAAATTTCATTGTATTATATAAATTTTAGTAATACAAATAATTATAAATTAAATTAATTCTATTATTCTTTAATTATTTATAATTTCACAAAAAGACAAATAAATTGTTTTTAAA
Source organism: Sequoiadendron giganteum (assembly GCA_007115665.2). Taxonomy (NCBI): domain Eukaryota; kingdom Viridiplantae; phylum Streptophyta; class Pinopsida; order Cupressales; family Cupressaceae; genus Sequoiadendron; species Sequoiadendron giganteum. Next base: position 324,365,812 of record CM021102.1, read on the forward strand.
TAACCTTAAATCTAAATTAAAAATTAAAATAGAATAAACTAAATGCAAAGTCAAAATATATCAAAATCCAAATATTAAAAATAATAATAAATAATAAATTTATTTTATTTATTAAGTTAATAAATAATTAAATAGAATAGAAAAAAATATTTTAATTTGTTAGAAAGAATATTAATAAAATGTGATAATATTGAATATAAATAAAAGTGGACTCTTCAATAAATTAAATTTTAAAAACTAAAAGCCTACTACAAGAATATTAAAAAATAAAATAAAACGTATTTTTATATTAAAAGTCACAAGTAAAATCAAACTTAAAAAGTTAAAATAAAATAAAACCTATTAAAAAATATATTTATCTATTTAAATTATGTATGATAGATATCATACACTCCTCTCCAAGTTTCAAAAATAAAAATTAAATTGTTTTAAAAAAAATTATTCAATATTTTACAGAAAATTTGTAAAATAGAAATATTAATAATAAAAAATTAAATATAATAATAATTAATATTTTTAGTGTTATACAAAATAATATAAAATTTTAAATTATAAACATGAGATTTCTACATATTATTAAAGATTTTTTAATAAAGATCAAACTTCAAAATCAATCAGTATCAAACAAAGAAAAAAATATTTAATGTATCACTTTCTTGCAAGCACATAAAATGATATGTTTGAAATGTTGGTTTTTGAGTCTTCCATTTTCCTCTAGTTGTTCTGACATTTGAATCAATTAAAGTGCACTTGCAAAACATTTGAATCCCCTAAAACTCTATGCAAATGCGTAGTTCTCTCTAAAGGAAATGGACCCTTCATAACAAACAAAAGAATGTCACAATTTGTATCACAAATTACATTTCAAAACAAGAGGTTTAAATTTGCAAGATTTCTATATTAATTATGTCCAAAAGTAGTTAGCCACATTGTGTTATTATAAGATATTTCGTAGACATGTATATAGAATTCTAGGAGACAAATTAGTAGGTACATACGTGTACATCTACATTTTAATTCAGCAGGGAGATGATTGAGAGAATGAGGTGAGATGATTGAGAGAGTGACATAGTTCATTATTAAATTGAATAGTAAACAATCAACATTTCACAAAACAAAAATGGCATGGTCTATTGTCTGATAGGCTATCTTTGACCTTATGGACATTAAAAATCTTCTACTCTATCAACAAAAACAATACTAAAAAAGAAAGAGTCATGTAGGATAACATTTTATCATATTTATGTTCATATATCACCAAGTTTAGGTCAATAGAATTCAAAAATTACATTAAGCTATAATAGAGAATAGAGTTGAAAGACCCTTGGATATAAAAAGATCAAGCAACCGTGAACTAAAGAAATGCTAACATAACATGAGGATAAACTCAAACAGGTGAATTTAAGACCAAAAAAGCTAAGTAAAAATAGTCGTATATGGGAAGGATGTTCGAAGGAAGCATTGAGATAATAAACAAGAAAGATGGGAGCAGCGATATCGCCATGTTTGTCGCTCAAATCACAACCACCAACAATTTTGCCATCTATCACCACAAAAGGGCCAATGCAAGATATGATGATGCCCAAGATTTGTCTAGGAATAAGAGGGTCAAGATTAACAATACTCAAAGCAAGCTTGACACGCATCCTAGAACCTTTCCTAACATCCACAGCCAATGAACCTCTAGTAATAAATAAATAAGCTAGTGATATGATGACGCTTCTAAGACCCATCTCATGGACAAGGGTAAAGTCAAGATTGCTACTACGCAATTTGAAAGTGTTGGTAGCAATACTGAAAAGTGGAACATTGTCTAATTAATTTGTCCCTATATGTGTATCAGTAGGTTGTATCTAATTAGTGTTTGTGACCTTCAATGTCTACACCAAGCTGAAGGAAATCATCCTGAGAACCCTGAGGGATCCTATGCAAGGATATACATGTATGAATTGCAGCCCCCTAAAAAAAGGATAAATCGCCTCCGATCATGATACAAAGAAACATTGGATGAAGAGCCACCTCAACAATATCATCTACCTCAAATTTCATAGTAGACAAAAAATGTGGAAATAAGGAGTTTCTTAGTCTCCATCTCTTGGAGAGGTACAGCCAACAAATCCTATTAGATAACAATTGTTGGGAGCACAGCCTCAGCCATTTAGAATGTGTCAAATATCAAGTTGCATAATTTATAATTGCAAGTGTTTCTTTCCAAGTAAGACGTTGATTAGGAAAATTTATTTGATGTTGGCGTTTACCATAGGATTCATGCTACCACTTGGGGTAGTTGCCTATCTTTGCAAAGTGATGGCACTCATTGAACCAAACCAAAAAAGAAGTGCCAAAACTACTTCACAATCTAAATTTGGTGAACTATTTCCTTACTAAATGATTTGACCTGCTTTGCCAACTTTAAAGATGGGTATGACCTCATTCCTTGTGTGTTCATCTTTGTGTCTAACTATCTATTCTTGCAATAGGTACACTACAATCAAGATTCAATCCCTAGCTGGAAATGATTTTGCTCTATTTGGTGCACTCAAGAGCGTACAATTTGAAAATAGAATGTCAGAAAACATGGCAAACCAAGGAAGAATAATTTCAAATTTTATATAGAGAGACAATCTAGTATTTCTTGTGATGCCTTGTGAGGCTTTCATTTTGTGGGTATAACAAAACTTCATTACCATCCTTCTTTTGGTGCGGCACCCAAAAGAGAATCTGCTGTTACTTCCATTAATGTTTTTATCACAAAATGTTTTCGACTTTCTGCTAAATGTTCTGAATCTTCTCAATAATATCGTTGCTTTCTCAGCTTCTTTCTTCATACAGGAAGATTTTGTTGCTAATGTTTTTATCACAAAATGTTTTAGACTTTCAGCTAAATGTTCTGAATCTTCTCAATAATATCGTTGCTTTCTCAGCTTCTTTCTTCATAAAGGAAGATTTTGTTGCTAAAGGTATAAGCTAATGCTAAACCACGGTAAAAGCTAAAACTGTAAACAAAGTTGAAAAAAGCTTTCATACTTCAGAAATATGCCAAGTCAAGTTTAGTTGTAGTTGTACTGGAAGGCAAAAAAGTTTCAAATGTGCATTCTATGGCATTGCAGATCCGAAATAGATGCAGCATCAACTTTTTCACAACTATCATTTGACCGTCAGTCTGCGGATGGATGATCATTGACGTGGTCAGGTTGCATCCATCATAGATTTTAAAAATCCATTTCGTGCATATCCTGCAATCATTGCATTCCATGAGATAACCTCTTTGAGGCATTCTGTCGAACAGTTCACGTGCCTTTTCTATGCTTCCGCATTTTGCATACGGGTCACCAGAGCATTTCCAACTATAATATCTGAAAAAAAACCCTCCTTGCATGATGCCTTGATGGATGTCCACACCCTGTTCCAAAGCTCCCATTTTGGCATTGATCCCAGCTACTCACCTGGTATGTGAGTACTCAGAAAGTTTGCAATCTATGGTAGGAAGTGTGAAGCTGGTCTTTCTCAAGACGTTTATAATTCTATTAGGACAATATACTCTATTAATCCTCTCTACCCCACTTCGAGCTAAAGGGAGGCCGTCATCATTTAGTTTCGGGTGCTAAGGTTACTGCCCCTCCAAACTAGAGTAGTAGGAATTTGGAAAGATCTGTGAAACTCACTCCTGAAAGCTGTCTCCAAATATGTAGAAGCCTTTTCAACAAATCCATTTTGTGCATATCCTGCAATCGTTGAAGTCCATGAGATGACATCCTTTTCAGGTATTCTGTCAACCAGTTCACGGTCAGGTATTCTGTAAAACAATTCACGTGCCTTGTTAATGTTTTTCCACTATTTGCATGCATGTTTGCTAGGGCAGTTGTGACTATAATTCGATGGATGTCCATACTGTTCCAAAGATCCCATTTTGGCATGGGCAGGGAGGATGCCAGCACAGGTTTCGGAATTTGACTTTAAACCTGACAACTGCATTTGCTAGGAAGTTTCTAAAGCCTTTTCAGCAAATCCATTTTGTGCATATCCGAGACCACATCTCTTTGAGGCACCTTGTCGAACACTTGTCTATGCCTCCACATTTTGCATACATGTCTACCCGGGCAGTTGCAACTACAACATCTGAAAAAATTCCTGTCCTTTATGCTTTGATGGATGTCCATACCCTATTCCAAAGCCCCCATTTTTGCACAGGCAGCAGAATGGTAACAAAGGATGTGGAGTGTGGATTTACACCTGCCAATTGCATTTGCTTGAAAGTTTCTAAAGCTTTGGCCAGTAGAAAATTGGTGGGAAGCATGTGGATGAGAAGGCCAAGCCTTGCACAGTGACCGCCAAGCCACCAGCAGCAGCAACAGGGGTGGAGACAACAAGAGCACAGGGGTAAGAAAAAAGCGAAGTCAGCAAAGATTCATTCAACAGTTGGGATGAAAACAATCGTCTCCTAGATCAGCCTGCACTGTAGAAGCCTCAACTCAGCCCAGCGCAGTTTAAATAGGATACGCCTTCAGCGTAATTAGAGAAATTGTATAAAAAGTGCTAAACCCTTCAACAAACTGAAGTCAGCTTAATCTCATAGGGATAAATGTCTCACAAGCTCTATTTAGACCATGATTACCAATTAAATAAGTGTAAAGATTTGATCTATTTAGACCTTCGATTACAAGGACTATTCTCAAGATCTGCAGTTCACTTCAAAGGCATTTTAATGGCATTTAGCCAAATCTAATCTAAGAATAGTAGAGTGATTTGCTTATTAATAATTAACGGGCAACTATAAACAAAAGGCAGTTAACCTAAAAAGATTCGAATTATTCTAGATTCCAAATTTCCATTATCCTAATTACCCCGGGAATAGATCCGTGATATATTTCTACCGCAAAACAGAACATTCAATAATTTGTCGAGTGTTCAAATACCAACATGCATTACCACATGGAATTTACCCAAAAAATCTTATCTAAGAAAAGTAATGAGAATTGCTTCTTACTAATTGATGGATAACTACGGGAGAAAAGGCAATTAACATAAAGAAGATTCGAATAACTCTACCTCCAAATTTCTATTCTCTTAATTATGTCGGCAACTCCAAATAGGGAATGACACATTTCTACAACAGTTCGTTTAAGTGTTCAAAATGCCGGTAGGCATTAAGAAATCCCCTTCTTTCAGCATGGCTTGCAAAGATACAAATAAAAGGTCATTTGCCATTTATAATAAATAAGCAGGAATGATAGAAGGGAAAACACGGGTTTTCTTAGAAAAAAAAATGTAATAGAAGCATCCAAATAGTTCATTTCCAGTTTGGAGGCAATTATGGCTAGAGTTTTTCGATAATAAGTATCAAAAATAATACGTCGAATTAGACCATGCACTGAAATTTCTTCTAATGAATGTACTAAATATAAGAAACACGGTAACAGAGCTCAAGTAAAACTATCCTCAGGATATGGATTAAAATAAGCAGCGAAACTGCTCCTCCATCCAATAGTCTCTTATGAGAGGCCGAGAATTAATAATAGAAATTCAACTAGGCCAAAGTCAAAATGGTTAAGTGGGAAAAGAAACTTTTGCTCGTGTATATTTCTGTCCGCTGATTGTATCATCTGGAATGGAGTAATAATATTATCTACAAACCGTAACACCAATCTCAACAACTAGCAGGGAACTTTTCACAACATTGAAAGATCCCTTCTTTCCTATCTCGTAATTAATTTCCTTTGGGCTTAACCTAAAATCACAACACAAGCTTATTTCAGGCAAAATACAAATAGAAGCCATTTTACACGGTTGTCTATGTGCTGTCTGTAAAATCAGCATCAATTACATCATCACCCCCAGGAGCTTTTTCTCCTGGGCTACCAGAACCTGCAGGACCACTAGCAGCTGGCCCACCAGCTGCTCCTTGTTGGTAAACAGATTGCCCTAGCATCATTACTTCTTGGTTGAGGGCTGCCATGCTATCCTTCATTGCCTGTGTAGAGCCACCGGCAACTGCATCTTGTAGCTCCTTTAGCTTAGCCTCAACCTTACCTTTTACATCTGCAGGTACCTTATCACCAAGCTCCTTCAACTGCTTTTCTGTCTGATAGATAACAGACTCAGCTTGATTCTTTGTGTCAATTTCTTCTCTCTTTTCCTTGTCTTCTTTAGCAAATTTTTCAGCCTCTTTCACCATTCTTTCAACCTGCAATCATAAGCTCAACAAGATGGAGCTACATCGATGCTAGCCAAAAGCAACTAAAACAACTCTATCTTTACAATCTACAGAAATAAGGAGTTAGATCACAGAATTTTGAAATTACCTCATCAGTAGGTAAGGTACTTGCACCCGTTATGGTAATATCTTGCTTCTTTCCAGTGCCTTTGTCTACAGCAGTGACTGAGAGGATACCATTTGCATCGATGTCGAATTTAACCTCTATTTGAGGCACACCTCGAGGAGCAGGTGGTATCCCATCCAACCGGAAACTCCCAAGAGATTTGTTGTCTCTTACAAACTCTCGTTCCCCTTGCAAAACATTGATTTCAACACTTGTCTGACCATCAGCTGCTGTAGAAAACACCTCTGATTTCGAGGTAGGTAGAGTGGTATTCCGTGGAATGATCTTAGTCATTACACCACCAAGAGTTTCTAACCCAATTGATAGTGGGGTGACATCCAGAAGCACAATATCACTGACATCACCAGCCAAAACTCCAGCCTAATAACCAGCACATTAGAAATATATCATTGATTGATTGTCATATGCAGAGAAAGACAACAATATACTCCAGCTAAAATCTCCAAGTCACATCCCACCTAGTAGATAAGCTTACACTAGCTAACAAGATATTAATCTATTTTTTGCAAAAAGATCAAAGTCCATACACACCTGAACAGCTGCCCCGAGAGCAACAACTTCATCTGGATTTACAGTAACATTGGGTTCTTTGCCCGTCATTCTCTTGACAAGTTCCTGAACAGCAGGAATCCTGGTGGATCCCCCAACCAGGATAATTTCATCTAAATCTTTGTAGGCCAATTTTGCATCTCTCAACGAATTCTCTACAGGGGTCTTCAGCCTGAAACAAGTTAACACATGATGAGAATGTACAAAATCCAATCCACCATACAACGGATAAAGCGTGCCTCTGCCTATGAACACCAACTTGTTTGAAGACAAGCATGGGGAAACAACATTTCTCTGAGGAAAATGAAAAATCTTTACCGGTCAAGTAAATCTGAACATAACTCTTCAAATTTAGCCCTTGTAATTGTTGTCTCGATGTGCTTAGGACCATCTGCAGTAGCTGTTATGAATGGTAAACTGTAGCACAGATTGGAAGTTAAACATTATAATCACTGAAATTGCCAAATGATGGGAAGAAATTGAAGAAAAGTTGAATATAATTTAGTCAGCATCTTGCACACTCAAAGATTGAAACATTTTAGCCATCACAAACCGGTAGAAATAATCATCACAGCCTAGCACTACAACATAAAAGATGAGTCCTAGTATAATTTTAGTATCTTAAATTCTGGTGATAACCTCCACAGACTTAAAATTATTATGCTCACCTAATGTTCGTTTGTGTGAGTGACGACAATTCCATCTTTGCCTTTTCTGCTGTTTCTGTTAGCCGTTGAAGTGCTTGTTTGTCTTTCAACAGGTCAATACCCTCATCTCTCTTAAAGCTTGCAGCCAGCCAGTCAACAATTCTCTATAGCAACAAATCACATAGATTACTTTCTTGAGTTCAAATAAAATTGGTTGATTTCAGCTGGCTAAATTCAAGAAAACAGTCAAACCTTGTCAAAGTCATCTCCCCCAAGGTGAGTGTCACCTGAAGTGGAGAGCACCTCAAACACACCATCTCCAACCTCAAGCACTGCAAAATAATTACCAAATGTTGGAACTTGCAATTCTAATAAGAACAAAGTAAGCAATAACTGCATAAAGCATTGTACAAAACCCATAATGTAGATATTGATAATAATTTCAAGAAAAATCAAAAAATTAAATCCTCAAAAGCTTAATTTGGAAAGGAAAGGTTTATTTGACAACAAGAGATTGCACCATACAGATGAAGACAAGGTATATACAAAAAAACAAAGCAAAACTAGGAACTTAAAGTAGTAATATTAAGCAGTCATTGCCCAGAGCGTTAAGAATTGGCAGAGAAGCATGAAATGTGCAGCTTCAAATGAACAGATTAAGTCCAACAAACCTCCATTTAACACAATTGCAAACATGGAATCTACAGCATACAAAACAAGGCCCACAATATTTTGACTCAGAATCATAACATAATGGCAGAGGAACGAACAAGTGGCCTTTTAAAAGGGTAAAAAGCACAAAAAAATATTGAAACATTCCTAACTTGACGCAAACAAAATGCAACAAGACCACATAAATTTTCAAAAAACAAAATCAATACAAAAATAATGCCACTCAATGTAAGCAGGATGACAAGACCAGAAAACACCAAATGCTAAGACAAATAAACATAAACGCACAAGCAATTATACACACTGTTTTTACAGTCCTGGTGTCTAAAATTGTTAGCAAAATCAAAAAAATTGTGTTTACAATACAATTTCTCCTACCTGAAACATCAAATGTTCCACCACCAAGATCAAAAACAAGTATAGTTTCATTATTCTTTCTCTCAAATCCATATGCTAATGAAGCAGCAGTTGGTTCATTGATAATCCTCAAAACTTCCAACCCAGCAATTCGCCCAGCATCCTTGGTGGCTGTTCTCTGGGAGTCATTGAAGTACGCAGGAACTGTGACTACAGCCTTGTTAACCTTATCATTCAAAAACTTGGAGGCATCATCTACAAGTTTTCTCAAAACCTGCATTATAGAAAACCCAATCGCACTTTTAAGACCCCCAATTGCTAAAAGATGCAAAAATTTGCTTCAGACACATTACAAGCATAAAACACAATCAATAAACAAATTATACAAATTATATGCATCATAAAATCCGGAGCCATACAAATTATACACAACCAAAATACGAAAAGTTGAGAAATCTGTCACACATGATAAAAATATAAATATATGTTTGGAAATAATATAAGGCCTAAAGCAAATATCAACATATGACCTTTCAATTGAAAAGACTTGCCTTCCAGGTCTGTGCCAGACAAATTTGGGTTTCTTCATTTAGAAATCTTGAAGTTGCAGTTAAGGTAATGAAATTGACACTCAAAAGCATTTGTGTTTCTTGTTTGTGTTGACTTACTGAACTTGTTGTAGGTATAATTCCCAATATTGTTTTAACTCATAAAAATTTATTTAGTTATGTCCCATGTACACAATTTCTTCTCATACAACTTATGGTTCAAAAGTTTAGAATCAAAACCTCACTCCACCACAGCTACACACAGGATTATAAGAAGTGTATACATGGAAATCATGACAAAAAATTTAATATGTTACAACCTCAATCAGAATAAAACCCAAAAAGTATCCATAAAGTGTATAGCTTTATAATCCCTCGATACCATATGAGAAAACATTGACCCTGATCCCAAGAGAAGCGCCTATTGGGCTGGGCAGATATTTGAACTAGATACGAAATTCTCATATTTTCAGTATATGGAGCATAAAAATTAATTATGAAGGTGACAATGATGAACCCCATTTCAAAACAATAAAAAAGACAATAATTTTATTCTAAAGAAAGCCCAAGAAACTCCTAAACAATGGGAGAATCTTCCAATTACAGAAGACAAGTTTTAAAAGCTATAAACCAATAGCATGTTCACCAGACCTAGCCTTCAAAGCATAGATTACATACTCTCCGATTACTCTCCGAGTAGCCGAGTAATCTCCAAAAAAATTGCAAGCCGAGTAATCTCCAAAAAATTTGCATGCCAAGTAATCTCTGCTTTTACTCTCGAGCAGTTTGCAGATGGATTTTCTCCTGTCATATTATCAAGTAACTGCCAGTAGCTCACAAAAAACCCACAAACTTGGCAGGTTTGTGTGTGTATATGCATGCAAACTTGGCATCTTGTGTATGTTTATAGATATGTATGTGTGCACAGTGCAGTCCTGAGTATACATATACATAAATATCCACATACATTTGCCGAGTTTTCCCCTAGTCAAAATTTTTGGGCTTGCCGAGTACTCTCTGATTCCGAGTATGTAAACTATGCTTCAAAGTACTCAAAATCCAAACAATTATAAGAAAAGACAACTCATCAGATCACCAAAAGCTTAGGATTTCACTGCCACTATCCAAAAACCAGAAAAATGCAGCTATACTAATTTTTAATACAGTTTATTCAGATACAGTCAGTAGCTCATTAATGCAAAGCTTTAATGCTCTACTTCTCACAGAGCATTTTGATTTGGTCCATAACTCAGCTAATACCAATGAAACACGTATCAAAACTATAGCTAATTACCATTTTGGTACTAGATAGACCCACTATACACCAGAAGAATACACTATCAATATCATATACTAAAAGCACAGTAACCATGGCCTAATAAGAGGCATTTTCCAGCAAGTCAGACAGGTGGCAGAGTTGTGAAAATAGTAAGAATGTCACAGGTATCTCTCCCCATTAGATCTTTGGGTTGTATACTCTCATGCAGGAGAGGGTACTGAAATTCACTGCATTGTATGCTGCTTCCTTGAGTGGCCTTTTGAAAAACATTACTCATTGGGTGTGTAAAATAATACTGTTTAAGTCCAGAGTTGAAACACCAAACAACAAAGCACAAAGGAAAAGTAGAACAGTTTCAGTGGTAGGCGAAAGGTGAAAGGACCAGCTAGCTACCAGGTGAGGCTATGATTGATACTTTCAGAGTACCTGGAGAAATACATATCAAACCCAGATCTGCAGTCCTGGCTATTACACATTTGGGATTTGGCAAAAAGTATGGATAGGGTTCCATGTGCTATAAGGGAAGCTATATTAAAGCTTATGCTGGACCCCAGCCTATTTGCTGGGTGAAGAAACATGTTCAACACAGATTGATCTTTGAGTTGTGCCTCCATGCTATCAGTGGCAGCAGGGATCTACCTACTTCATGGAAAATCAAAAAACAAATGGGATCCAAATCCAAGCAGAAGCTTTTTTCAATTGCCATCTCCAGCACTTTCATGGTCTGATGGACAACATTATGCAGGGCTCACAAGGAAATGGCAGAGGTGTGAAAGGTCTCCAGGTAAATCTGAATATTGAAGCCCGCGTTAATTCTTCTTGGTGTTGCTGTGATTTTGAAACGGATGATGAGCCATAGTAAGTCCCCCCTCCTGAGACAAAGGGAAGGTGTCATAAATGTAACTGTATGTCTGGTAGCATGGAAAGGGCTGTGTAATTTGATCCTCCGCCCTGGTCTCCTTGTTTTGTTGACATTGACATAGGTTGGGCCATGGCAATTTGCCCCCTACAGCATTTTGTAGTCCACTGTTTAAAACTAGAGTCAGTGTTGTGGTATTTATGGGCTGGTCTGTGTACTCACAGGTGTGATGGTTTCAAGACAGGTGATAGTATTAATACTATAGTACTATAGCTTCTAATATTTGAGTCAGTGTTATGATATTCTTTGCTTTTCCATTTCTCAGCTTGGTCGGTTATTGACTTGAAGGGTGGTTTTTTTGTGAAAGGGAAGCACTCCAATTATGAAATTTATATACAGCTGCATGCTCTTGAATAAGAGAGGAATTTTTCCTAGCCTGCAGGTTTGGAGATTTTTCAGAAATATGAGAAATACAAAGGTATAGCGTAGTATCTGGTGAGCCTGCCAGAATCCAAGCTTAATTGCTCTTTTTTAACCCCTGGTTGCCTAACCCAAATTTATTAGCAAAAGATATAAAGCACAGTATCCATGCTAAATAAAAAGTATAACACCACAACAATCTCACAATCACAAGAAAGAGGTTTTAAGACCTGCTGCAAATTACTAACCTCCAATTAAAAAACACTAAAACAAGTAATATGAATAAAATGCAGAGGCATAAGTATCAGAGGTAACAATGTAGAGTCCCTAAATGCAAATGGGAAAAATTTATAACACATCAAAACTATAGAAACTGAAACAGAAAAGCCCTTTTATCCTCAATAGAGACTAGAACTTTACAGAAAATGGGAGAATCTCACAATTGCAACAGAACAATTCTAGTATAACGTATCTAAATGAAAAAGCATATGCATCAGACTTTATTTTCTAAGGATAAATTCATCTGCAAGTAATGCACAGAAAACAGTAAAACTGTTTTTGGAAACAAATTTTCATGAAATACAAGCTTTTGCGATCTATCCTCTTAAGACTCCTTTCATTCATTTTTTCTTTCACAAACTAATAAGTAATAACTGACAGAAGCTCACCAATTGTTGTTTGACATTTAGCAATAGCACTTACTAAAAACTATTTGATAGTTCTGTCTCTTTTAGCACCCCTCTCGAACACCAGCTGAATATATACTGCTATGACTGGGGATGGTATGCATTCCATAGAGAAGATTCTACTTCATTCAGTCTCCCATGTTAAAAAAATTTAATCAGGCCACCTGCAGACAGATTAAATTGAAGCTGTAGCCCACTCTATAGGATCCCATCCTAAGCCCTCAAAAACCCTAGATATTCTTTAAATTGTAAACTGCTTCCAAAATATAGGAAACCAAGTCATAAACTACGAACTTTCGTGCAGATCACTATCCAATCTTAGTCATTTAAGAGAAAATTAATGACACGTTACTTCAGTCAAACCCATTCAGCTACTCCATATTTTATTCCTCTACCTTCATACGTTGTAAACACCATGATATTTGCAAGGGAGGAAGCCTCCAGAATACAGAACCACAAATAAAACCATGCTTCAATACTATATTACAAATTATTGTTCTTAACCAAACTCACCTACCGTATTCTGTAACAAACCCAAATTTTGCAAAAATACTAAATAAAATCTAAAACACAGGATTCCTGAGAATGCTCCTTACAAAAGCCATCAAAGTTTAAAACACTACCATAAGAGGACAATATCACAGCACGCTGTAAGAAACCTTTACTACTTGTGAAAAGTTAGATATAAAAAACAGTATTCCAGAAAACCCTCCTGACAAAAAAACTAAAAAACTCCTGAGAACAGCACAGCTTTGCATGATATTGTCAACTACTCATCCAAAGATGGGTAGCGATAGGGAAAGCAACTACTGAACACAGGAAGCCTTATGACCTAGCCAGAGGAAGGCCCTTCTATCCCAATTCTGCACTGCCTCATAAAGCCCTATCCTTTATAAGTCTTACTGCATTCTAAAGCCCTATCCTTTCTGAGTCTTAATGCCTCATGCCCATTGTAGTTGTTGAATTCTGTATGCACCTATTCTTCTATTTTGGAACCCTGTAGAGGCCCTATCTCCTAATCTTTGTTCTTGTGCCAGACCTATAATATTTTGTTCTAAATCAAACACAAAATACAGTACTACATAAGAGAAAAACCTAAAATTAGCAGGAGAACAACCCACTTTCGCAATCAAAGTAAAAAGATCTTAAAAGCAGCTACGTACCAAACAAGTGATGAATTCATAAACAAAATAAAAAAACACACATTAATTATACATGACATTATAAAGCATCAAAAAGTAATTTTTGGTTCTTCCCATCTGAAAGTCAATTACTACGTAGTTACTATTTACATAAATATTGGCTGCAACTCCAAGGAGCTAGGATTTCTACTGACCCTGGAAAGAATCCAACTAGATGGAGAATTTTGAATTTTCCAATGAGCTCCTAAAAAGTAAGCTGACATTAACAAAATCCAATATCAATACTATAAAAATTAAGCCAACACATCCTTTAAAAATTAAATAACTCTCCAAGACAATGGGAGAGTGCCTCATCTACAGGAAAATAGTTCAAGAACCACTTCAAATAAAAAGCAACCCCTAGACCAAGCCTTATGAATCCTGAAAAATATATAACAAAAGAAAAATGGTCAAAGACATTAAAATTATGAATTCCGTAGGCCGAAGCAGAAATTTCTAACATGCAAGCTGTTTCAAAGACCTCCCAGCTATTAATTCTTGTATAATGGACTATCCATATTAATTATCCATACAAAGTCAAACACCAATTTCTTTAGTCATTACCCTCTCCTGCTCAACATGTTGTATTTCATTTTCCCCCTTAACCTAGTCATTAATCCATCTCTTCTTCTTACTATATAATCAAGTTCATTTTGACTTTGCAAACAAACAACCCACATAACCCTAAAAATAAAAAGAAATCTCTAGTTAACAAACATACAATGTTGAAGAATATTCAAATGAGATGACTTTCACGATGGAACCCTACCTTTAAATCCACTTCTCACAAATTTCTAAAAAGAAGAAAGTACTCTGTCAAATAAAATTAAATACGGTATGTCAGAATAAAGATGAACTCAAGTGCTATAATCAATGGGATGTTGTTCAAATCCTTTAATCCAGAAGCATGGATTCAAATTCCGAAAACAAAAATCTCTACTAGATAAACTCACAATGATCCAAAAATAACATAAAACAATAAAACACGGTTAATCGAATGTAGTGGAACCAAGCACTAATATAAACAGGAATTTCGTGAAAACACAGCAGGTTCAAATTCCAAATGACATACTGCGAGTTTGAATTGTCATCAACATGCCGGGTATTGAAATTCAATATAATGCCTCATCCAAACCGCTGGGCAAACGGGCACAGATAAGCGCCTGGTCATAAGAGACTCCCCGTTGTTGTATCAACTGAGAAGAACATTAAACTAACAGTATTTGTGAATTTAGTAACGTCCAAGCACACTGTATTCGGATAAAACATTTTTACAAAACACTACAGCAAACAAAATGCTAGGCGCTGAAATTCAATAAAGTGCCGCATCCAAATCACTGGACGCAGCAAACACTTACAAGAGAGATTTACCACTGTCGAGGCAACTGAGTAAACTATTGGAAAAAAAAAGCATTTCCCAATTAAATAATAACATTAAAAACCAAAATTCGTAAGAAACCTCCTTACAAAACCCTAAAACTCTACAGAAAGGAACAGCACAACCATACACTATAGCACTGACAGGGGCAATGCTTAAGTTACGCTACAAGTAAAATTAAATACTACTACCAAAAAAAACACAGATAGACAAGAATTAGAAAATCAAGCCCTGTCAAAAGATAATCTCTCGCCCAACCCCTTAAAAAAAATCAACTAACCTGGGCAGAAATCTCCTCAGCTGCAAATTGCTTCCCAATAGCTGGGCAATCCAATTTAACATTCCCGTTCTCGTCACGAACAACCCTGTAAGACACCTGCTTCGACTCTTCGTCCACCTCATTCATCTTCCGCCCAATAAACCTCTTTACCGAAAAAAATGTGTTCTCAGGATTCACAACAGCCTGGCGTTTAGCAATCTGCCCAACAAGCCTGTCTCCATTTCTTGTATAAGCAACCACAGAGGGCGTCGTCCTCTGCCCCTCCGCATTCGTGACAATTGTAGGCTTCCCTCCTTCCATGGCCGCCACTGCCGAATTCGTGGTCCCGAGGTCGATGCCCACCACCTTCTCATTCACAACCCTAACAGGCCCTACGGCCCGCCTCCGCTGCTGCTGCTTGCTTCGCAAGGTAATAAAACCCCCATTCAGAGCACCCTTTTGCAGACCAAAAAAAGCACTGTTCCGCACGCCTTGGAAATTCTTTTTCTTCGACGCGGAGCCTGTTGCAGCCGCACCGGGTACTGCAGCTCCAAATACGTGAACCTGAGCAGCAGCCGCCATTGATTAGGATTTCAATAAAAAAAAAATCCAAACCCTCGGAGGACAAAGCTGTAGAGATACTAATAAAATGAATGCTCTCGTTAGCCAAAATGAAATGATTTTGGGAAAAACACAAGAGGAGAATATATGAATGTATGAAGAGATTGAAGTTGAGGAGGATAAGAAGGGGTTTCAGTGTAAGAGTTTGGCCGTGGAGATTTTGCCACGTGGATGTTCTAGATCGTTCTTTTCGATACTAGTAGACCTAGAGGCCTGTAGTGAGTCTGAGAAAATGTGCGAGTTTGTTTTGTCCGCCTTCGAGAAAATCGCTTCCAACGGAACGGACAAAAATGCGTGTTCCGTAAATTTTGTGGTCTGTCTCAAGCCGACTTACTGTAGTAAAAAATCTTTAGTAAGTCCTATTTGGAACTAGAGGGTAGATTGTTGAGCCTCGCTCCGGGTTTGGGAAGCATTAGAGGATTGAAGTAGGTTGTGAGTGGTAATGGGTTGTGGGTAATGGATTATTAGATGGGAGGGAAGGGTAATGAGGTGGATGTGTGTGGGTGGATGAATTGGGAGTGGGAGGGAAAGACGTTACAATATGTATGGGAGTGAAAAGGAAGGGAAGCATTGTGAAGGGAGCTAGCTCAGCATTAGAGGATTGAAGTAGGTTGTGAGTGGTAATGGGTTGTGGGTAATGGATTATTAGATGGGAGGGAAGGGTAATGAGGTGGATGTGTGTGGGTGGATGAGTTGGGAGTGGGAGGGAAAGACGTTACAATATGTATGGGAGTGAAAAGGAAGGGAAGCATTGTGAAGGGAGCATGGGAGAGATGTGTATGCGATGTAAGGTTTGGTGGTGGGTGGAAGAAGAGTGTGGGATGAGGTAAGGTCGATAATAGGGGTGTTAAAGCGATAACAAGGGAAAAGGAGTAGGTGGATGAATAAGTAATGTGGATGATTGGGAGTGGGAGGGAAAGATGGACAATATATATAGGAGTGAAAAAGGGAGGGGAGCATTGTGAGGGGAGCTAGTGTCACCTACTATTTTTAAAAATTTATGTCATGATATTAGGTCAAAAGGAGGCATTGAAAATCATTAACTAGCAATGATGACTATGCATCATCATATTACTTTCTAAGGTCTTGCTTCAATAGTTGAATTTATTTGAGTCAACTCACTTTTCATTTTATTCTTGGTCAATTCAAATTGAGCACCATGATTGTATGTGTCCTCAACATTGACGCGAATGGAGGTGGTTCGATTATTTAATAATAGGTGTGTCAAAAGAACCAATTGGGATGGAAATGTTTATCTTATGACTTCAACTAAGGGGAAGTAGGGATCTTGGAATTTTCCTAAGCATGCAAGGCTTTAAAATAATGGCTTGTGAATGCACAAGATTTAATAATAAATATACACTATAAAAGATCTATAAATAAATGAAGGCTTAACCTAGGGATTGATCTAGGGATGTAAATAAAGTTGTTCATCAAAATATGTAAGGAAAATAAATGTTTTAACTATGTTCATCCTAGGATATGCATTATCTCCTGCAATTGATGATCTAGACATAATCAAACAATGGAACGATATGATAAAGCAGATAGGTCTAAAACAAAGAGCTGAGAAAGTGAGTAGTCGAAGAATAATTAAGCGCATTATCTATTTTTCAGTGAGGCAATTGCTTTGACCTTTTAGCTAACTCACTAGTATGTTGTGACAAGTAATCAACATTCAACAATCACAAGATAATAACAAAATTTTGCTATAATATGTGTTGTTGTAGAAAGGTTCACGTAATGTGGCTTGGTCTCGAACTAGGCCATGTCATGTAGCTTGGTCCCATACTAGGTTGCATCTAGAGGCTTGGTACTAGACAATTATGTGCTATGCACTTTGGTCTATCTATTACGGCCTAGCATTTTGGATTCACTTTGACCTCTTTGTCTTGAATGACTAACATAAAATTCACATATTTGTAAAGGAATTCTCAAAATGGAGTGAGAGCGCAAGCATCAAAAACCCTAATTCGCCCAGAACTATAGATGTTGGAATCATGGAGGATGGTCTCGTGGAGAGGAAGGGAGATGGAGTGGTCACATCGGGGATATATTTGCAATGAGAGGTAAGAGAGGAATCCTGACTCACAGACAATGTAGATGGAAGGATCACCGAAAATTTGAACCTAGGCAACGAAGATGGGAATCGTGTGGAGAGCCTCAAAGAGATCACAAGAGGAAATTTACAAACCCTAATCATGGAGGAAGGCCTGATCAAGAGCAAGGATGAAGAGGCAAAAAATCAAAGCAAGCACATAATGGCGACAATTTGACCTCAACCTTAGGTGTAAACAAAGTCCTCTACAACCCTAGGCTCATCAAGCAATGTTGAGTATTGATTTTAGATAATGCATTGATAGCCAAGAAATTAGATGATTTGAAAGAGAGCTTTTTTCATGAAATGGTCAGGTGAGTGGTCAACTCTAGTGAGAGTTAAGAGTTAATGTGTGAAGCAATGGGTTCAGGACATCTCCATTAGATCACTCTCGAATGGTTTCTACCAGGTAGAATGTCCCTCAAGTAGGGAGAAAAGGCAGATAATGAACCAAGGCCCATACATGATGGGAAAACAAGGTATGTTCATAAAATATATGGTCAATAACTTCAACCCACTAGTGGAAGAGATCATAAACATCCCCATGTGGATAAGGCTCTACAATCTTCTAGGATAATGCTTGTTGGAGGAAACCCTAAGGGAGATAGGGAACAATCTGGAAACTTTCATCAAATTTAATGATTCCATGGTGGACAGAGATTAAGGATTTGTGTCTTGGTCTCAAGCTCTAATCCTCTGCCTGAAGAGATCGAGCTTCTTTTCATTACCTAGGAGTGGCATCAAAAAGTGGAAGTGAAGGAATCCTCTAACAAATGTGTTGGGTGAATATTTTGTAATCAACTAACTAATTACAAAATAGTGATTTCAACCATAGTATTGTCAGATTTGAATCTCTCCTCTCAGTAAGGGGAGGCTCCTTTCTTATTGCCAACTAAAACTAGTCTTTATCTAAGCTTATGTACACTAAAATTAACCATGGATGTTTCCATTCATCATATTCTCTGTAACAACCCCAGTGTTCTACTCAATAAAATTCCAAAGATTTCACCTCAAGTGAATAAACCATGATGTCATAGCATATAAAAAAAATCATTTCCATAATGTAAATTATATGCACATTTAAAATAAAACTATTTCCAAACTTCCATTGTTTTTCTTTGTAATTTCACAAATCTTTCGATTACATAGACATCATATTGAATGAACTCAAGTATATCATTCATAATTGCATCCTTCCATATAAATGGGTACATGTTGCAAACATAGCTCCTCTAAGCTTCATAGAAATAGATATAGATGGTCCAGGATCCGCCTTTGAAAACCTTGGTCTTTTGTTGCTTGCTGAGGAGGAGAAGCATCACTCAAGCAATTTTTCGCCAACCACGGACTCATATGCAATCCCCCACACATCTATCATATGATAGATGGACCTACCCTTTGAAAAAGAGATTGATCGGGTAACCTCATACAACAACCACACTAAGCTTAGTGTTGTGCCCTACGTGTCTAGAACTTGTAACCCTACAATTTGCAACTAGCATGCACTACATGGACACGATGAACTGGCAGTGGAGCCAAAGGCAATCACACTACTTTGGCCAAAGTGTTCTCACTCAGTACTTTGAGTCATGGTCATTTATTCACTTACACTTCTTAAGCTCGTTTTGGCTTAAGGCCACTATAATCTATGCATAGGTAGTCCCTCCCATGGGTAATCTTTAACCCCAAAATTAACTTATCATTAATCTTATATACTCTAGGGTATTTCTACTCTTAAAGCATATATAAAAGTTCCCTCCCTTCATTGGACTAACAATCCCAAGAGTAACCCACTAGCTATCTATTATAATCAAATAGCTTAGCTATGAGTAACCCTTAAGCTACCCTTGTTTAATCATATCTAGTACATTAATACCTGTGATAAAAAAAATCCTCCTATTATGGAGTAATTATAAGCACTTCACAAAACAACATAACAACTTCTATTTTCCTTTCAAAGCAAATATTATTTTTCCCTAATGCAAGTAATCTCAATAAACTAAATAAAGCATTCAAGAATCAATCTTTTATAAACTAAGACAATTAAAGGAAGAATTATCCCCATGCCTGTTACTCACTTATCCAATTGACTGAGTGATGCACAACTTCCCAATTATAGCCACTAGCTTTACCTTGAATTCACAAGCAATGCCTCTATAAATCCTTCCCTCAAGTTGATAATATACTTCACTTTAAATACTCGAAGCTCTCTCACAATACTTAGAATAAACTTGCAAAATAAGGCAAATTAGAACTATGGAATAGAATGCAATAGAATGTGTATAAAATGCAGAGAAAAAGAATATGGAATGCATCCCTAAAGAGAGAGATTTCTTCTCTATTTATACAGCAGCAAGGAGACTCCATAACCTACATAAAAGTCATGTAAATTGACAGCAGCATCCATGCAAATCAACTTACTCAACTCAACTAAAAGGTGGTGCATAAGCAAAGAGTATACTGAGCATAAAATACCATAGATCGACCTCATTAGTTGACAACAACATGTGAATATTTCAAACAACACATGATCAAAAGGTGACATTCAAATTTCTCTCAAAATGAATTTCTACAACAATCAAAACTTCTTAATATGGCACCAAGCAAGCAACCATTCACCTTATAAGTTGGTGTGGCCTTTCCTCTTTGAATCAGTCTATTCTCAAAATGTAACACTTATATAGTTGACTAATTCTATGATGAGTCGCTTTTTCTCATAAACCAACTTAGCACATTTACAATGGTAGTTAGCCGTTCACAACATATCCATATGCATCATAAATTTAGCATATTCATATAGAAATCAATGTAAACATATTTACTCTTTCAAATCTATATTAAGCATTTATCAATACTTTCACATAATGCCTATTTCAGTATTCCATTCTTTTAGCAAGCATATCCAAATCTTGATTACATTTACCATCCTATTTACCCATGAAGGTAAAAGTAAATCCTTAACAACAAGACGGGGTGTAACATACTTCCCCCCTTGTGAATCATCATCCCCGATGATTTATAGCACTTTAACATAATGTCAAATAAAAGTTTTACTTACTATTTTCAAGATATGTAAGAATTGTAAAACATTCTTCCTATATAGCATCACTCCTTGCAATCTTGTCCTTCTTGGACCTTGCATCGAGTGTACTCATTATGCATAGGGAAACTTATGTGCTCCACGCATACTATCTCTCTCTTAGAGCTTATGCATGGTAATCACAATACCTCATATGTACATCTCCAGTACCATAACAATTGTATCACACATGACACCTATATTGCAATGATTGGAAAAAACGTTCTCATTGGCTAATTAATTTGTCCTTAGTGTAATCCAAATAGAAAAGGAATATTGATGCATTACGCACTACACCATGGGTCCCATCCTTCCCTTTGGTGTTTACACCTTTAGACAACTCAGAAGTTGATTTTGTCCATCACTTTCACATCCTTTTTCCTTAATCCCGATAGTAATTCTCTTGACTACTTGTCCATCTTGAACACACCATTGCTCTTTGGACACCTATCAATTCTAAACGTAACGATATTGCTTCATACTTCAAGCTTTGTGTTGACAAAGTTTTAGTGATCTCTTCGATTTATTACTCCTTTTGACAATATTTATAGTCTAAGGTTAACCCTCTCTCTTAGTCTATTTTAACTTGATAGAGTTTCTAATCTTCCTTTCCATATAATGGATCAAACCTCAATGTTAGAAATTTCTAAGTATTCTACAAATCATTCAATATTTGGTTTGTCACTTTTTCCTGTTCAACTACAATAATATATTGTGCATTCATTCAATTAAATGTTTTATAGTATGATCATGGTTCACACAACCCTATCATTATTTTCTCATTCACAAATGAGACAACCTTCTCAGGAATAATAAGCAATTACTTCACACAATATATTACTTATGACTAAAATCCCATAAATCAAAATTTCCAACCAGCGTTGGTTACCTTGGTGAGTCTATCCACCATAACATTATGTCAGTTCTGTCGACATAGACAAGTTAAACTGTCTTGTGTTCTACCACTCCCCCTTTGGAATCTCATGAGAGTATACATGTCTTGCCTATGACAACTTTTGGTCTTCATTTCCTGGCACACTAGACATTATCTTGCCACATTTTGTGCAACATCTTACTCTATCTTTTCTAGGTTATAGTACTAGTTCCTCATTCGACAAATCACTTTTTCACTCCAATGTCCTAACTCTAACATCAATTTCCTCCAAAATTTTGGATAAATAGGTTCTTTTACATCCCACAATAGTCTATTCTTTGACTAAATGAAAACCTATTTTGTGGTCTCACGCAACCTTTAATTCCCAATTAATATTGGTTAAGATTTTTGCAGAGATAAATCTCCTTTATCTTAGGACATCCACAACTTGGAATTCTTTCGTCCTTGGATTATTTCCAAAGATTTAATCCATATTTCAACTCAATTTAGTTTTCCCGATAAGAATTGGTACTGATTTTGAGTATTAATCCTCATTCAATCATGTTGGTTCCTAGAAGATCAAATTTAATTGCATGCCTAATTACCAAGCATGAACGGTTCTCATTAGCTCAAGTGATTCACTTAATCACATAAGTGAGTCTCGACCATAGTATACCCAAATCTTAGGATAAATTCATCAACCAATGACTAGTCTGATTATATTGGTTACTCTAACCCTATATGTTCCAATCAAGACCAAATGTACAACCCAACCAAGTAATTCATTCCCAACCCATAGGTATCAATGAGTATTCCAAGTACATATCCCAATCCAGTAGGTAAAACTTAACCTAATGTTTCACTCATAAATCAAATGAACTTCTAATCCCAAATAGGTTATCCTAAACCTAGGGTTTCATTCGAGTATAAAGTATGATCAAGTGATCATTCTAGTAAGGATATTTGATGTGGTTCACATGACGTCACATCATGTTTTTCATACCTTTACTTTTGCAATGCTAACCCTATCATTCCCAAGGTTCTCTTAGCATAATAAGCTACAATTTCAAGTCGCTTCATGATGTGGATACATTTCACAATATTCATGCAGTATTACTACCTACGTATAGAAATAGCATCTTTATCCAAATCCCCATATATGGTATATAGGATTATAGGAACACTTCCTTACAAATCATAAGTAATCTAGATCTTCCCTTTTCTATCCCATAGACAATGATCTTCCCTTTCATGATCAAGTAATCTGCCTATCATTTCCTTAAGGCATCAATGATAATAGCAATTGATTTTACAATAAAATATATATACAATTTATGGTGTGATAATAGGTCACAACTCTTGACCTTTCCACTATTTTTCTCCAAAAAATTCAATACCTTATCCTTGGGATCATGAAATACATGACTTAATTGTCATCATGACTTACGAAGAAGTCAAAAATTCTTCCAAATCAAAAATATTTTCATGTTTTTTGTTGGATGGGGTACTTTATCTAAGTCAATCCACTCTTTTCCTTCCCCCCTTAGTGTTTTCATGATATTCGATCAACTCAAAATTGAACTCCTAACAACATTTGCTTTCTCAAAATGGCTTGACATTCCTCATTGTTGGATTTCTATTGCCTTTTTCTTACCTTCATGACATGCCTTGAATACACTTGTTCCAAAGTTAGATTCATCATTGATCTCTAATCCCATAGATTCAAAATTTTGGATCGTCCAATGGAAGATCTAATGAATAATTAGAGAATTTACAAGTTAATAGGTACTCTAATGTTCCAATTATCTTTCCAATATCCTTTTTGTGGAGGAATATCCATACCCACAAAGCCTCTTTTGTTGATGTACCTTTCGACTTAAAGCAGTTTTCCTTACTATTCCAATATTTTTTGACACATAGTGTCACACTATGCATCTAAATTCCTTTTGGAACCTCTAAACATATGTTGGTTTATGTTAGTGAATTAAATTTATACTCCAACCAATTGATGTAGTATCCAAACCTTTGTTAGATCAATACTATTCACTTTTTCAGGCTTCTTTCTCACAATCGCATTTCTATTGACTTTGTCCCAATACTTGGTGACTTCATAACTTTAAGCACTCCAAAGTTGCTTGGTTTCTTTTCCTCATCTTAATCAAAACTCCAAATTGATCTCATCAATTTTTGTTGGTGGAACTATGTCTACATCATTGATTACTTCATTTCTAACCACTTTGGTCTCTTCCCTTATTCCAAGGTACTAACTCTTCTTACAAGTTCATAGCCTTGCTCAAAAAATAGATTCAAGTCAAGAGTTCTCCAACCTCTTGGATACCTCCTTCATTTACTTTCTACTTTGATTTAATTTATGCTAAAAATGCATACTCATAGATTCATAGTATTCTTACTAAATCCAAGAATTCTTGACTCCTTACAACTATAGTTGCCATCAATAAAGGAGATTCTTCCAATCCTCTCTATCCCTTAGATTCATTCTAACTTTTTAGTAGGGTGAAGGTACATTTTGGTTATCCTTCATAACCTTCCTACATATGTTGATTGCATAATCTTTCGCAATCCTAGGGAATATCATAATAAGTTGTTCATTTAGGAGTTTCCAACTCCAAGGATGACTCTTATCTAGTCCCAAACTTAAACAAGTTTCTAGTAATCTCACCTTATTTTTCATTTCCCCATGTTCTTTCCACTTTCCATCTTGGCACAAGAAATTTTCAACCATTATCTTATGACAAGCTTTACATAACACTTACGTAATGAGCTCATAGGTTCCAGAGCTAAACTTGGTAGCTCTGATACCACATGTAACAATCCTGGTGTTCTACTCAGTAAAATTCCAAAGATTTTACCTCAAGTGAATAAACCATGATGTCATAGCATAGCAAAAAATAAATGTTTCCATAATGTAAATTACATGCACATTTGAAATAAAACTATTTCCAAACTGCCATTTTGTTTCTTTGTAATTTCACAAATATTTCCATTGCATAGGCGTCATATTGAATGAACTCAAGTATATCATTCATGATTACATCCTTGCATATGAATGGGTACATGTTACAAACATATCTCCTCATGCTTCATAGCAATAGATATAGATGGTCTAGGATTCGCCTTTCAAAACCTTGGTCTTCTATCACCTGCTAAGGAGGAGAAGCATCACTCAAGCACTTTTCCACCAACCATAGACTCATATGCAGTCCCTCGCACATCTATTATATGATAGATAGCCCTACCCTTTGACGAAGAGATTGGTTGGGTAACCCCATACGACAACCACACTGAGCGTAGTGTTGTACCCTACATGACTAGAACTTGCAACCCTACAATCTGCAACTAGCATGCACTACATGGACATGGTGAATTGACAATGGAGCCAAAGGCAATAACACTAATTTGGCCAAAGTGTTCTCACTCAGTACTTTGAGTCATGGTCATTTATTCATTTACACTACTTAAGCTCATTTTTACTTAAGGCCGCTATAATCTATGCATAGGTAATCCCTCCCATGGGTAATATTTAACCCCATAATTAACCTATCATTAATTTTATATACTCTAGAGTATTTCTACTCTTAAAGCATATATAAAAGTTCCCTCCCTTCATTAAAAATCCAAGAGTAACCCACTAGCTATCTATTATAATCAAATAACTTAGCTATGAGAAACCCTTAAGCTACCCTTATTTAATCATATCTAGTTCATTAATACCTATGACAAATAATTCCTCCTATTATGGATTAATTACAAGCACTTCACAAAATAACATAACAACTTCTATTTTCCTTTCAAAGTAAATACTATTTTTCACTAATGCAAGTAATCTCAAAAGACTAAATAAAGCATTCAAGAATCAATCTTTTATAAACTAAGACAATTGCAGGAAGAATTATCCCCACTCTCATAACTTTCTTATCCAATTGATTGAATGATGCATAGCTTCCCAATTTCAACCAATAGCTTTACTTTGACTTCACAAGAAATGCCTCTATAAAGCCTTCCCTCAAGTTGATAATATACTTCACTCTAAATACTCAAAGCTCTCTCACAATACTCAAAATAAACTTGCAGAATAAGGCAAATTAGAACTGTGGAATATAATGCATATAAAATTTAGAGCAAAAGCATATGGAATGCCTCCCAAAAGAGAGAGATTGATTCTCTATTTATACAGTAGCAAGGAGAATCCCTAGCCTACAAAGAAGGCATGTAAATTGACAACAACATCCATGTAAATCAACTTACTCAACTCAGCTAAAAGGTGGCACATAAGCAAAGAGTATACTCAATATAAAATACGATCGACCTAATTAGTTGACAACAACGAATGACTATTTCAAACAAAACATGATCAAAAGGTGACATTTGAATTTATCTCAAAATGAACTTCTACAACAATAAAAAATTCTTAATATGGTGCCAAGAAATCAGCCATTCACCTTATAAGCTGGCAGGGCCTTTCCTCTTTGAATCAGTCTATTCTCAAAATGCAACACTTGTATACATTCGACTAAGTCTATGATGAGTCACTTTGTCTCATAAACTAGCTTAGCACATTTGTAATGGTAGTTAGACATTCACAACAAATCCATATGCATTATAACTTTAGCAAATTCATATAGCAATCAATGTAAACATATTTACTCTTTCAAATCCATATTAAGAATTTATCAATACTTTCACATAATACCTATTTCAATATTCCATTCTTTTAGCAAGCATATCCAAATCTTGATTACATTTACAATCCTATTTACCCGTGAAGGTAAAAGTAAATCTGTAACAACAAGACAGGGTGTAACATTCTCTTTCTTCAAAACATATGTTTTCTTGTTACAGAAATTACAATGATATCCTATGAAAATTAAAACATGTAATTCACCACAAAGTATTACTCTAAGCAATAATATCCAATATCTAGTTCGATTAGATGAAAGAATAATAAAAATGATACCAGTGAATGTCGGTAACTAGAAAACCCACAAAAGCTCAAAGACTCTTGTTGCTTTCTATGATGATTTGAAAAAAAATAGAATGGAGTATGTTGCAGCTCAAAGTCTTTAATATATGCCACCAAAAGATCAACTAAATTCAGGAAACAATTCATAGCCCAAAGTCTTTGAATTATCTCCATGAGGATCACATAAACATAAAATTCAAAAGTAATAATGCATCTCGAAGTCTACAAAATTGGCTTTGAATCACCTCCTAGATCATATGATATCACACCACTATTCAATCAAGTACAAGATAATGAGAAGGAAATATAACAGCAATCTCAACACATAACAAAGTAGATCCAAGACAAAGATTAGGTGTGAGTTTGCTTCTTTCATTGATTGAAAACTTGATTTACATCTCAAAAGAAAAGTCTCAAAATTTTCTTCAATTTGGAAGTGCTTCGCTTCATATGCTAAAACGATCCTATTTACAAAGGAACTTCCTCATATATATAAAGGAGAGCCAAGAGAAAAACTAGAAAAGTTAAAACTAACCTAACTTATTTAACAATAAAGCCCAATTCGATTTAGGACTATGTTGTTTTTATGTATGTAATTGCATATTTACAAAAGATATGTAATATATCATAAAAAAAATACAAATTGCATAAAAGGAAAAAGATGGAAATAAGCTAAGTTTGGAACATGCATGTTAATTCATTCTTCATCATTTTTCTCCATGAATTCTTCAAATTTCTTTAATGTTGCTTGAACTTCTAAATTATCAAGTCTCGTGGTATGGTTGGAGATTGTGAGTACTCGTGTGATTGATCAATGTTGATGCATGCTTTCTTATGTCTTTCCAATACTAATTTTAAGTTATCCAAAGTGACTCGAAAGTACACCAATTTTTCAATAAAATCTAGTGAAAAAGCTTCATCTTCAATTTCCTTATGGACCAATGATGTGAACTCCTCAATAATCGTCTCAGTGGGAAGGACTTTTTGGTTGTCATCGAGCAGTTGACAAGGGAACTCCTTAATTTTTGTGACAAGATCTGAACGTCTATCTTCACCAACCTCTTGATCTTCTTGTAAATATTTGATTAGCTCACTGAAGACATCCTTATTATGCTTCATTGTTTCTCATTTTTCAACAAACATTTTCCTATTGTGAATTACCCCAATTTCCTCTAACACATCAAGCTTGAGATCTTTCATCTTTGTCCAAGCATTAAGACTTTTCTCTGTCTCTTATTGATTTTGGTAAAGTGTGTCAATTATTTGACTCAATTCTACCTTCTTGTTCTCCATATTATTAATCCTTTCCACATAAGATTTCAGATGTTGTGTTCCTTGAGCCAATATCCTATCAATCCATTTTGTAACTACTTTACCCTGTGCATGTGTTCTTTTGCAATTTTAAATGGCAATATTTTCTATGCTTGTAGCAACAGGCTCAATTGAATCAAAATATTGGGTTATCTTTTGGAGCACGGAGGTGAGTTGTTCAACCTTGAATTTCAATTGATCTTTGATAAGCTTATCTTGATCATACTTTTAGCTAGGGGGCCCAATGTTGCTTGTACATCTTCCTTTGCACTTTCATGCGTCCTCTTACCCAACTCTATCATGGTGATAGAATAATCTGACAAATCAACTTCCTCTGCAATTTTACCAGGAGGAGGTTGTGCAACCTCAACATACTTGTAGCTTGCTTTGTCCACTAGCACCCTTGAAAGAGTTTTAGGCTTCTTTATTGATTTAGTCTTTATGGGCACCAATTGGCCAAAATTGAAGTCGTCTGGAGAGACAACTTGCTTCTTTCTCTTTGGTGTTTGGGATGCCAACCAAGAGGGAAGGGAATAAGAACTTCCTTCCAGACCTATCATCTTGACTTGCATTGATGGTGGTGTACTCATAATGGTGGTAGTCACAAGTGGTGAAGTATCAATTAGGACAACTATAGGAATTTCCACACTTGGCATATTTTGTACAGACTCATAAATGAATTTATCTAAATTAGATTGTGTATTCACACTGAAATAGGAGAAGACAAACTTGGTATGGAAGACAAGGACCCAAAAAAAATTTTAATATTGGCTCGTGGGTTTTCAAAAATTGACCCAAAATTTGGGGATGAATGAACTGGTTGAATAGATATAACAGGAGCAACAAAAATGGTGTAAATAGAAGGCAAAGACTATGTATTAAAAACTATAGGAGTGGGACTTGGAAAAGTAGCATTAATAGGGGAAGAAGAAATGGGAGAATCTTTGGGAGCATCCTCATGTGGAGATTCATGTGCTTCTTCGTTTGGACTCTCTTCTCCTTGTTCTTCACCTTGAATTGATGCTTCTTCTATGAGAGTAGATGACCCTTCTATTTCTTTTCTTTTATACCCTTTCATTTTGAAGATGAACTTGGGAGTCTTACTGGTACTTGGTGCACTGCCTTTATTCTTTGTTCTCAACTCCACCTTCTTCCCAGTAGGTCCCTCAGTTTCTTCTTCTTTAGATCTAGTGTTAAAATATTTTAATTTAATGCCCTTCTCCTATAACCAAACATTTGTGTTAGCAAGAATATGTTGGAATCTTTCTCTAATAAAGACCATCTCCTTTTTGGACCACTAGATGGGAGGAAGACGAGTCTCAACAACATTATTCCTCTCATAAGAAAGATCTAAGATGTCCTCTTCATCCTCCATATCTTCTGGTATGTCACAAGATTCAAATTTATAATTTGTTCTAAGGTTAGCCAACAATAGTCAAGCTTCCTTATGTCTTCATCTCTCTTGCAATCTACCCATATATCGTCAATCCAATGCACATGTATATAGCTCTTTTTGATCTTGTCCTTCATTCCCTTATAATCAAAGTCAGGCCTCCTTATACATGTCTTCATTGTGACCCATTGCATCTCTGTTTCCATTGCCTTAGCTTTGGGAGATGTGTTGATAGAGTACATGTATATTGTGAGAGGAAACTTAAATCTAAGCTTGTGTGATTTTTCTTGCCTGCTATGAACTACCATGATTTGCTTACATAACTCTATGAGCACGATCTCGTCACTTAGATACCTTGGAAGCATATATGGGTATTTTTCGAAGCACCCAACTCAAATATCTATGAAGGTGGGGAATTGTAGGAATATACAACTATGAACCCCTAAACCTGCAAATGCATAAGAGCAACAAAACACATTAATTGTTAGATCAAATGCATGTAAACAAGTATGAGAGATTCCCTATAAAATCCATCTATTCAAACTAAATTAGGAAAGAAGAACACAATATAAGAAATTGAAATTTAAACTAAATCCTAATTAAGCTAATAGCATGATGATCTTATGGGGGAATTGGTGCCAATGAAGTGTTGCAATTGGCCCTTTCCCAATTCCTAAGTAGCAATGGTATGTGATGGAGAAATGGAGATTTGAGCATAACCTTGTTGCAAATCTTGAAAAGTGATGAATGGTTGATTAAAATGGGCAAAATTGGCTCTCAATATGAAAAGAGTAACTTTGCATATGATTATGGATGAGAAATGAGGAGAGAAGTCTCCAATTTATAACTTTCAATTTGGAAGAAAATAAAGGTTTAAGCAATGTGGGACAAAGGATAATCCAATGGCATTGTGCCACTTGTCCACATGTGGTTGGATGAGGAATGAGCACATTTTGGCCAATGTGCATGATAAATGCATAAATTTGAATTTGAAATTGTGAGATGACTTGTTGAAGAGGAAAGGGAAATGAAGTTAATGTCACTTGGCTCAAGGTCAAAGACATGTAAGAGGTCTTAAATTCCTTGTTAGAAGGACTAAGTCCACTTGGCCTTTTTGAATTCAAATGAGCGAATATTCCCTTTTGATGCTTTGTGAGGGAAAATAGATGAATAAATGAAATCAAAGTATTTGATTTATTGTGCAAGTTGCATTCTCTAGAGAATTTTAATGAAAGGGGTTAACTTAATCATGGTTTTGATTAAATTAATGAAGAATTAGATGATGTGACAATTTAGACTTAGATTTATGAATTGATTTAAATCAAGAATTGAGAGGAAATGATTTATTAAATAAATAATTTGATTTATTTAATCAAGAAAGAACATGTTAGATTAAATCAAATAAGGTTTAATTTATTTAATTTAATAAGAGGAATTTTAGAGATTTTAATCAAATAAAATGATTTATTTAATTAAACAGGGATGTAAGGTTAATTAAATTAAATTCATTAATTTAATCACTGAAAGAAGACTTAATCCAATAAATGATGATTTTTAAATTAAGAGATAAAATGTGATGAAATGCTGAGAATATGATTTAAGAGGAAATGTTGTTAGTAAATCAGGATCAGGTGTGCCAAAACGAACTTGTACATTTTCCATGTCTACATATTGCCCCTCTTTGAATCAATGTACTTGTTGCATTGATTCAAGGAATAAACTATTGTGATCAAAGGTCCAAGATTTTCTTGAATTTTTTCAGATGCCCCACTGCTGCCATAGCAGAAGGATATTGCTGGATACTGCCCCCTTGAGAGATCGAACGAAAATTTTGATTTTTTGGATGATTTCTTGAAAAAGATGACAAGGTGCCCGATAGGCCAAAAATGCCCCAAAATACCAGAAAAATGCATTAAAATGCCAAAAGGGATGCAAAATGACTCTCGGTTGGATGAAAATGGCTTCAAGGGACCAAAACCCTTGGCGAAAGGTCAAATTAGGTAAAAAAACCCTAATTTTCAGGCTTAAATAGACCTTGAGGGGTCAATTTCAATACATTTACAATCTTAACCTTGAAAAATTTGACACTTGAGCCCTGAGACTTGGTTGCGATGGCACAACGACAACTTCCTCTGCACATGTTGGAGCGAGTACGAGTATATCAGTGACCAGTCGCCGTAGGACCCTCGGTATGTACCCCTATCCAACCTTTATTTTTCTCGTTATTCGTGCATTTATTAGGGCTTAGGTATGGTCGATTCGACGCGACGCGATATAGCGTCGCAGAAAATTCACAAACATGCCCGCACGGTCCTATATAGGACCACTTATGCATAGTGCACCGTAGTTTGCCATTTAGGGATTTTCAACTAGTAAACTCAACCGCTTGCTCAAATAGTGTCGCACGGGCCAGTTAGTCACATTTAGCTATGAAAGTCCGTCACGCGACGTAGTTTGGAACATTACAAACTACGCCGCTTTTGAGAACAATGCCACTTTTGCTATTTTAAAAGTGAAATGCAATACGTAGAGCAAATTTTCTTTAGGGAAATTGACGCGACTTCTTTCCTTGCGCAGGAGAGGCATGAGGTCATTCATTCGAGAGAGCACCAGTGGCCAGTGCTTGAGAGATTACAAGATATGCACATATTCCTTCAGGAGTAGCTTGGGATGCTTGGTCTATGGTTTGTTGCTTATGTTCCTCCTATTCGATCACATTTGGGTATGATGCATGCCTTGGCCGAGCGGTGGCATAGCAAGATGTCATCCTTTCATCTTCCTACTAGCGAGGCCACCATTACTCTTGAGGATGTCTGACACATCTTGCGACTACCCATTCATAAAAAGTGAGTGATCTATGATTTGGAGGAGGGTAGGGATGCCTGTTTCGATGCCATGGGTGTGGACGAGCTCATGCTCTACGATGGTCAGATAGATTTGGAGAGGTACCGGGGTATAGCCCCTACTTACATCCTGATTGTGGCCGCTATTATTTTTGGCCTTGTAGCTCTTGATCGACGTGGCCGATATTTTAGTCTGGATTGGGGACTAGCATGGCAGCAGATGTGTGCTCACCGAGTGTGCTTTGCTTGGGGACCAGTACTGTTGGTCGTCTTGTATCGGGACTTGCATGAGTTTGCCTATTTGGATGGTTGGGCCCTTGGGGCTGGATTGACTCTTCTGCACATTTGGGCCTGGGAGCAAATCCCGGTGCTTCGACCGATTGTGACATTGATTATTCTAGATATTGATGACCCCGTGGTGTGGCGGTATGGCGGGGCGATGATTCGCTTCACTCACATGGGTACAGATAGCATAGCCCATTGGTGACGGGTTCTAGATGAGATGACAGTGTTTGTATGGAGGCCATGGATGGGTATAGGTCCATAGAATGATGATGTTGAGCAAATTTTCTTTGCTCGCCAGGACAAATTCATGCAGGGTTGAGAGCACACTCTAATAGAGAGGTACCTTCCTGATAGGGTAGCCAGGCAGTTCGGCGAGGTGCAAGATATACTTGATGGTCAGTACATGACACTCTTTGTCCGCATGGCAAAGGAGACAGCATGGGGACCACTTATTCCAGTAGACGAGACAATTTCCTCATTCAGATAGTTGGTGGCTCGATCGTGGCCATATGATCAGGGGCCAACAAACGCAGGGGTGACTCTAGCGTATAGGGCATGGTTTAGATCGTCAGTGAGATTGACAATTCCTGGGACAATGCTTCCACGTCGGAGGCCTAGGGGTAGGTCAGCAAGCAAAGGTCGGGGAAGTGTACCACCTCCTCAGCAGTCACCTCTGAGGGATCAAGTACATCAGGTATCAAGACAGGATGGGCAACCCCATATAGAACCACAACAGTAACCAGTAGTATAGCTTTCCGTACAGCTAGACGGTCAGCCAAATCCTCGTGATACATTGATTCAACAGCTATAGGGCCAGGTACAAGTTTTGATAGCTGAGCGAGATGAGGCCTGGCAATAGGTTGCTATAGTTATAGTGAAGAGGGACCTGGCACGATCTAAGAGGGATCAAGAGATTGGTCGATGGAGGTAGTTAGAGAGTGTTGCCTCCACATCCCGGGGCCAATCAATTGACATTCAAGAGTACCGAGAGGCCATCAGAGAGGCTGAGTACTATCGGAAGCACTACCGACAGGTCGTACCATCAGCCAATAGAGTGCCAGATTTCTCCCAGCAGATAGGGAGGCAACCGACAGAGGATCACGGTGAGAGGCAGGCAGGGGAGGGTGAGGGCCACAGTCAGCAGGGCTAGGCCCTTTTGATCATAGGACAGTTTGTTCCATTTTTGATATACGGGCTGTAGTATTTTGACCTTATTGTACCATGTATTCGATGTACACTTGATCCGATTTGTATCATAATAGTATTTTTTGATGATATATATGAGATGATTCACCCTTTATGATATGTATGGTGCACATGTATGATATGCAGATGCATAATATGCAAATGTATGATGTTATGAGATGCTTCTATTCTTATGTTTATGTGATGCAATGTATGTGATGGATGCATTTCTTTTTGTATATTTTCATTTTTTTAATGATGTAATGCATGTTGATAGTGGTGTAATGATATGCAAATGGTAATGGATGCAAATGATTATGTATGATGTAATGCTTTTCTTAAAATGTTTAGAATAACAACTTTATATTATTCCTCGTAACTTAAGATAATGATATGATGCAATGTGTTTTTATGCTAATGATCATGTGGATGCAGGGTGTATGCATTGGCGATGTTTTGATCACTGTTATAATACCATGTTAGTGTAGAAGGAAGATAGACAAATTTAGAATTAATGAGTTAGTTAGAATGGTGATGGTGATTTGCATTGCTAGAAATTAGGATTTTCGAAGGGTCAATTGCATTGTGTTTGATAACACACGTAGGTATGATGCATCAAGGTATAAAGGACTAGGATGGCATTGTATCTAGTGTGATGGAATTTGACTCGACAATCAGATAGGAGTATTTTTGTTCATACTTAACATACATACTTTATTTAGGATGTAGTTCAGACATTTTAAACATCTCAGACCAAAACACAAAAAAGTAAGCTTTCCTATGTGGTCAACAAAATATCTAAAACATCCTCTCTACAAACCAAACAAAATATATATGACCAAGTTATTTTACGAGGGTATCTCACAAGCATAACAGATAAAAAAGATAATGACCATTGCCCCCATTCCTTTCTCTCTAAACTTGTTTTGTTTAGGCATCATCAAGAGGTCCTTAGAATGAGTGCAAGAAATAAGATAAGTCTAAACAAGACCAAGATAAAGCAAACAAACAAGCTAATGTTCTTCGTACCGCTAACCAAGACTAAACTATTGTGGGGTACCTGATGCTTATGTCCATCGAAGGAAAGCTTCATCCTAGGACATGTAGTGATCAGGGTTTTGATGGGACTGATTTGGGTGATAAGCTATTGATACTCTGAGTTGAATAACTTGCTTGCTTACTGACTTAGACTTCCAAGACTTTGACGATTAGGTGTTCACTTTGGAACCTGCTAAACTTGCTTCTAACTGACTCACTAAAGGGTGAAAGCAATGATGCTTTATTTTGAGTGAGACTATCGCAGGTGAAAGTGAGATGAAATTGATGCACCATTTTGGTTTTTTCAAATATTTTGAGGTTGTTTTTGGTATTTTCACATTTTTCAATGTTTTTGGTATTTTCGGGGTTTATGACAAAGAGACTAACTTAAAGACCTATCCTAGGGGTCTCAGGAGCTAATCCATAGATTAGCCTTGCCTACGTTATACACGTAGAAACCACGTAGTTCGACTGACGACGAACTGACTTGATGATAAGATGGACAAACGAATTGCCATTTTATTGCTTGGAGGACTGACCCAAGATGCAGACTAGATGGGCAAACGGATTGCCAACATTACAGACGCCTAAGGACTGACCCTAACTGTTTTGGGGGATGATCAAAGATCAACCTTGCCTACATTCAAGCTTAGAGATGACGTAGTTTGACAAGGTGAAAGATTAACAAGACCTAATGATGAAATTTTGAAGTTTTTTTGATATTTTGACATGTTTTTGGATTTTTTGAGTGACTTTGAGAAGATTACGAGAATATACACGAATCCGATTTGATGCATGTGGGAACATGCCCCTAGTGTGGTGCGATAGACTACTTCGATAAAGGTAGGACAAGTTGACCTTAGGAATATGCCAAGTAGTACCATGGTGGAATATGATATGGACACCAGCTCAGCCTATGGTATGGATGCGGGCAAATAGGTGGATGGATGGATGAGTCATGCAAATCCTGGTGGATAGAGAGTGCTTTATTTACACTTGGCACCTGTTTGCTAGGTTTTCACCAAGGTACTAGTCCAAAGCACCATTGAAGTGGTTTTCACTAGAGGACAATTTTTTTCTTTACTGTTTTGAATCCCTTTTCTGATTTTTTTATTTTTTATTTTTTATTTTTATTTATTTTTTGTTGTCACCAAGATGCCTATTTGCCAGGTTTTCATCAAGGTAACCATTTTTTCAGGACTTTTTCTGATTGTTTTTGTATTTTGTTGGTTCCATACCTTGCAAGTTCTTAGGCATAAAACTTTTTGAGATGACAACTGTTCATGGGCTCTTGTAGAGGTTCGCCTTTTGGTGTCGACAGTTGATATGCCTCTAATTTGTAGCTTGCGGTGATGATGAAGGGTCCCAACCAGTTAGGCTCAAACTTTCCTTTTGTATCCTAGGTTGGGCACATTCTTTTGATTATCTTTTAGCACAAGGTCACCAACTTGGAAGGTGTGTTTTCTGATCTTCTTGTTGTAGCTCCATTTCAGGCAATTTTGGTAGACCTGTAGATGATTTAGGGCGTCCATGCACTGTTCATCTAATAACTCCAACTCATTCAGTCTTGTAACCCTGTATTCCTCATTTGTGATGAGGTTTTGCAAAGATATTCTCAAGGATGGGAGCTCGATCTCAATTGGGAGTATGGCCTTTGATTCGTAGACCAAGGAAAATGGGGTGGCGCCTGTCGGTGTGCGGATGTTGGTGCGGTAGGCCCAAAAAGCGGGATTTAATTGCAGGTGCCAGTCACGACCAGAGTCATTGACTATTTTCTTGAGGATCTTAAGGATAGTCTTATTAGTAGCTTTTGCTTGGCCATTTCCTTGTGGGTATTATGGGGTGGAAAAGCAGTGTTGGATTTTGAATTTTTCACATAAATCACGAACATCCTGATACTTGAAGGGTGTCCCATTATCAGAGATAATGGATTGGGGAACACCGTATCGGCAGATGAGGTAGTTCAGGATGAACTTGGATATTTTTTTTCTCGTGATGTAGGTCAGGGGAATGGCTTCAACCCACTTTGTGAAATATTCGGTGGTGGTGATAATGAAATTGTGGCCATTGGATGAAGTGGGCGAGATTTTACCAATGAGATCGAGCCCACACTGCGAAAAGGGCCAAGGTGTAACAATGGGATGCAGTTCTTGAGCTAGTGCATGAATAAGTTCTCCATGCTGTTGACATTATAGACACCTTCTGACAAAGTCGTGTACCTCTCTCTCCATTGTCGGCCAGTAGTAGCTGGTTCTCAGCAACTTCTTAGCCAAGGTCATACCACTTGAGTGTGAACCGCAAGTGCCATTGTGTACCTCAGTCAAAGCAGTCAAGGCCTCAGGTTTTAGATAATGTAACAGGGTTCCATCAATGCTTCTATGGAAGAGGGTTTCTCCTAGGATGACAAATCATAAGGACCTTTTGATGAAGGTTCGCTTTAGGTTCGGGGTAATGTCAGTTGGGAGGACCTCAAATCTTAGATAGGTGTATATGTCATGGTACCAAAGATCATTGGGACCAACGAGTTCACATGCATATTCTGACTCTTGTGCCTCGAACGTGGGTATGAGAAGTTGTTCTATGAGGAATTCGTGTTTCGAGACATTGCAAGGGATATCTAGCAAGTATCCGATTATTGCCATCACATCAGTTGCTCTGTTGTTTGTCCTTGGTATCTGCTCAAAGGTGATGTCGATGAATGATTCCTTGAGGCTTTCTACCACCTTTTTGTAGGGTGTGATCTTATCATCTTTAGTTTGGTATTCCCCATTGACTTGGTTAATGATAAGCTGTGACTCTCCATAGACCTTTAATGCCATGATTCACCACTATGTTGCAATATTGAGGCCTATGGTTAAAGCCTCATATTCTGCAATATTGTTTGTATAGGGGAATGCCAATTTATACAATCTTGGTATAAAATCTCCTTGCAGGGTAATGAAGAAAACACTGACTCTTGATCCATGTTGCGTGTGGGAGCCATCGAAGTGCAATTTCCAATGGTCGATTGCATTGAGATTGAAAAGGGACTCATCTGAAAACTTTGATACGAGCGGGTTGTTTGTGTAAAGGGGAGCTTCTACTAGCTAGTCCGCAATAACTTGTCCTTTGATCACCTTTCACTTGACATACTCAATATCATGTTCAGATAGTATCATTACCCATTTAGCCATTTTGCCTGTAAGCATTGCTTTTGATAATAAATATTTGAGGGAGTCTATTTTGGAAATTAGCTTAATTTGATGAGCTAGAATGTAGTGTCTGAACTTCTAGGTTGCAAATACCAATGCCAGGCAAGCCTTTTCTATTGATGTGTAATTGAACTCATGCCCCACCATTGTTCTGCTGATATAATAAATTGCCCGCTCTGTTCCCTTTTCATCATGTTGGGCTAAAAGGGCACCAAGGGTGGCTGTCGTTGCTGAGATGCATAGAATCAATGGTTTCCCTATAATTGGTGGCATCAACACAGGTGGTGTAAGTAGATATTCTTTGATTTTGTTGAATGCTTGTTCACACTTGTCGTCCCACCTAAATGCTACTCCCTTGTGGAGTAGACGTGAATAGGTGATCTGCTTATCTGTCAGTTGTGCTATGAATCTTTGGATGGACTGGAGTCTACCTTGTAATCCTCCGAGTTTTTTTAGTGTTCTGGGTGCTTCCATATCAAGGATTGCTTTTACTTTTGCAGGATCCACCTCTATCCCTCTCATTGAAACTATGTACCCCAACAACTTTCCTGATTGTACCCCAAATACACACTTCTTTGGATTGAGTCTAACCTTGTATTGTTCTAGCCTATCAAAGATTGCACTTAGAGTTGTTATATGATCTTGTCTCTTCTTTGATTTGGCTAGTATGTCATCCACGTAGTCTTCAACAGTTTTGTGGATCATGTCATGGAAAATCAGTGTCATGGCTCTTTGGTATGTAGCTCATGCATTCTTTAGCCCAAATGGCATGACATTCCAGTAGTAGGTGCCCCAAGGACATGTAAAGGTTGTCTTATGTTGGTCCTCCTTTGCTATAATTATCTGATTGTATCCTGAGAAGTTGTCCATTGGGTACAACATCTCATGTTTGACCGTCATGTCCACTATCATGTCAATGTTGGGTAGTGGAAAGTTATCCTTAGGACATGCTTTGTTTAGATCTCTAAAGTCCGTGCAAATGCAGATGCCCCCATTCGGTTTTGAGACTGGTACAAGGTTAGATACCCACTCTAGATAGTCAATCGGGCATATGAATCCAACATCTAGAAGCTTTTGTAATTCAATTTTGACGAGCAAGGCTATTTGTGGGTGCATCTTTCTTAACTTTTGTCTAGCTGGTTTGCTCCAGGGTAAACAACCAAATGATGAACCACCACCTCTGGATCCAGACCTGGCATGTCAGCATAGGTCCATGCAAAGTTTACCTTTCTTTCTTTTAAGAATGCTGCCAACAATTCTTGTTCCTCCATTTGAAGTGTTTGAGCATAGAATGTGATTTGCGGTTCTGCTTTTGTTCCCAAGTTGACAGGGTTGCACTATTCTGCCAAGATTGCTGACTTTTCTTGATGTAGAGCAGTAGGGGGGAGATTGAATCCTTCATCCTCTGGTGCCTCAGAGAGGTTTTCACCATTGGATGCGTCCTTTATTTTTACTATTTTGTGGTTAGAGAGTGCCACAGTGTGGTTTTCACTCAATAACCCCGAGCTTATTCTCGATATTTTCCTTTTGTGATTGAAGGACTCAATTGTCTCCCCATAGTATGCTTGGGTGTCTAATGTGATGTTGAAGCCTACCTTATGATCCCCAGACAAAATTGTATCCATTAGTCCTATGAATTTTGAGAGAGCCTCATCGTTTTCAAATGAGTCGAGAATTGGTGGTCCTCATTGATTGTGATCGATGAGTTGCGGGTGTACTAAGGTAATTCAATGGGTTCATTGGTTTGACTCAGTTGTGGAGGCACTAATCATTAACAGGGTGGAATCCTCAAAGATCCTAGGGATACCTGCTATGGTATCATCATCGTCACTACTAGCACAAACATCGGTGATGTCAAAAGTGAAGTTATCAAGTGGGATACCTAAGCATATAGGTGGTCTAGGAGTGGTTGTTGTTACCTGAGGAGAGAACCTGACCGCCCTTTTGGGAGTACCTCTTCCACGTATGGTTATACTCAGAGGAGTATACCCAAGGCCAAGGTTTCACATTCTTCTTTCTACAATGATGGGCTCCAACCGTCCATCACTATTTCTTCCAAGGCTTTCGTTCCTGTTATAGCCCATACCAAACATCATTTGCAATCCTCTGCTAGTTTTGTCCATGGGTAGGGTGGGGTTGGGCCTTCCATCTTGGTATAATGTGTTTGAGATGTCCTCCTCATCCACATTCTCTCGACTACGATCCCCCCAACGGTGAAATCCAGAAGGTTCTGTCCTAACAGTGTGGATAGGTGTTTCAACTGGCTGAGGTTGTCCATACGACCTAGGAGATTGTGGTAACTCTCCTACAACAAATGCATTCCTTTTCATTTTGTAGTCACCACATCCATTGTCCTGGATCATGTTTTTAATCTCGGATATGTCGGGGATGGCAGGTGTCTCTATCGCAGAAGTGGAAGCGAGGTTGGCTGGGTCAATATATGACGTGGATGGGCCTTCATCATTTTTTGGTACTTGGGGGATTTTATAAAACTTGGCTTCCAAGTTTTTGCAGTAGGCGAAAGGTTTAGGATCTGCATATATAGTAACCTCCTTGTTCTGGTATGAGAACTTGATACATTGGTGATAAGTTCAAGCCACTGCTTTCATTCCATGGATCCACAGGCATCCAAGGAGGATATTATATGGTAGGTCGAGGTCGAGGACTTGACAGGTGGTTTCCATGGTTGTCGGCCCCACTTGGATGGGTATTTTGATAGTGCCCTAAGACACTCTTTCCTAGTCATCATACGCCCTTATCGTGATGCTTTTGTTTTTATTAATGGAATCCTCGATGAATCCCAATTTCTTTATGAGATTTAGAGAATAGATGTTAAGGCCCGCACCTCCATCCACTAGGACTCTTTTGACTTTCTTCTTATGGATGAGCACTTGAAGATGGAGTGCGCGGTTATGAGATAGATGCGGGGGGAAATCTTGGTCCGAGAAAGTAATGAGATTTGAGGTAGCGATGTTACCTACCATAGCCTGGAATTGCTCTGTGTCAAGGGTGGCAGAGATGGTGGACGCAACTAATGCTTCATCAAGGATCTTCCTATGGTCTACGAAGATTTTCAATAGTTCCATGATGAAGATTTGGGTGGGAGTTCTCTTCAGCTAGTCAATGACATTGTAGTCATAGGGGATGGCTTTAGAAATGGGGGTCTTAGCTGGTGCCCTGACGATGGTAACTTTTTCACCACGTGTGGTGACTCCACAGTCGTTGTTGGCTTCCTTGACATTTATGATCATGACCATTTCATCAACACACCCGACTATCTCCTCATACACTAGATTAGAACTAGCATACTTTTGCTTGCCCTTATTGTTCCCCTGATTATTTCCTTGATTGTTCCCTTGGTTGTGGTTTAGCATCGAATTCGTGTATATTTTCAAGTCTTGGTTTCCGATTGGCTGCTCGATATTGATAATCTTATCCTCAATGAGGTCTTGGATGATGTTTTTCAGCCTCATGCAATTGGTGGTGGTATGTCCTTTGACTTAATGAAAGTCACAAAGGAGGTTTTCATTATACCATGGTGATTTGGTCATGGGTTTCGCGTATTGATTCGAGTTAGAGACCTTGATTAGATTCTCTTTGACCAGCTTCTTCATTATGGACTTAATTGATTCACCAAGAGTCGTGAACTTCCTTTTGGGGGATACTTGCCTTGGGGAGGTGGTCCTCCTTGAATACCCAAGTTGTTGATTTGATTGGTGGGAGTTGGTTGTTGCTATGCTACTACTGCATTAGTCTGCACATTGTTGCGATTATGATTTTGTGGTTGGTGATGGGTTTGGGTGCTCTACTTAGGGGCACTGATGACCACTTTAGCATTGACCACGCTGTCATAGTGATGTTTTTATTCCTCGACCATGTTCGAGGTTTATCATTATAGTTGTTAGATAGGTTATCTTATGGTAGAGTGAATGTTGGTGTTCCTCCTCGTGCAGTAAGGGCTCTTTCGATGTTGAGCACCTTTGGGATCAGTTGGTCATATGATGTGATGTACTGCATTTTTAAGTAGAATGCCAAGTTTTCATCTAGATTGGCTATGATGGTGCAAACTTGTTGTTCTTTTGGCATGGACCACTTGCTTTGATTGGCCTTGTATCACCATCTTTGCAAAAAGGATGTGAATAGCTCTCCTTTCTCTACTTGAGTGCGGATAGTTCTTCCAAACTAACATCCGCACCCATGTTGAAAGCATAATTCTTAAGGAAAGCTTCTACGATTTCCTCGAATGTTTTAATGCCCGTGGGTAGGTGAGAAAACCATTCCATGGTTGGACCAGTCAGACTATGGGGGAAGAGTCACATTAGATACGTCTCATCATATGTGACCTCCATGCAGTGTACCTGAAATTCCCTAACGTGGTTCTCTGGGTTACCCATTCCATTATACTTATCAAATTTGGGGATCTCGAATCCCTTTGGGAACGATATCATGGTGAGACTTCTGTCAAAAGGATAAGGGCACAAGTTGCCTGTTGTTCTCATTGTTTTCCTTCTGGTAAGTCCAACACTTGCTGTGAAAGTAGTTTGATTTGTGTTGCGACATCTTTGCTTGGGTCAGGAGGTGGAATGAATGAGTTGTGCGGTGTTTGAGGTGTTTTATGGGTGGGAAGAGTACTAGTGGGCGTTTGCTGCAAGCTCTGTTGTGCATTCAAAGCCTGTTGGTATGCCTGCATTTGTGTCAGCAACGCTTGTTGTTGATCTTGCTACTGTTGTTCCAACAACACTTGTTGCTGGTCCATCTGTTGTTGTTTCCATGAAGCCTGCTATTGGTCAAACTGTTGTTGCGCTAACGAAGCTTGTTGTTGGTCTAGTTGTCGTTGTGCCAACAAAGCTTGTTGTTGGTTGAGCTGCTATTGTGCCAATAAATCTTGTTGTTTGGTTTGTTATTGTGCTTGAAATTCTTCCAGGGGCTGTTGGTAAGCTTGCAAATGGATTGCTTGTAGTTGCGCTTAGTATTGGGATTGTGCCTGTTGTTGGGCTTGTGCTTGTGCTTGTGCTTGAGCTAGAGCTTGTGCTTGGGCTTGAGCTAGAGCTTGGGCTTGTTCTTGAGCTTGCGCTTGGGCTTGAGCTTGCTGCTTTTGCTTGAGTACTCTTTGTTGGTTGGCTTTTTGAAGGGTTTGGATTAGAGTGGTGAATGAATTTGTCATGTTGGCTTTTGGTGGGATTGGTGGTGGAATAGGAATCATGCCTACCATTGTGATGGGTGAAGGGATTATGGTGGTGATTGGGATTTGGGTTGTTGGGGGGGTGCTTGAGATGTTTGGTCCTTGAGATGGTATGATTTGGGATATTTGAGGACCAATTGATGTAGTGGCTTGAATGGTTGCCACTTGCTGTTGTGATGTTGTGGGCAAGAAGAGGGAATTCGATGTGATGTTCACATTGCTTGGTTTCAAGAAACTATCGATGTTGAGAGGAGGAAAACCCAAACTGAGAGGTGATGTGGTTGTGAATGGAAATGGGGGAAGAGACGGTATACTACCTTGGAAAGAAAAAGTATTAGCAACATCGGTTGTTCCAAACAAGCCCCCTTCTTCTAGTGGTAGAGAAGTTTGTATGTTTGATTGATAGGCTGGTGTTGCACAAAATGAAGATGAGCTGACATGGTTGTGGAAGGTGACTGGGATGTATGCGTGGGATAGATTTTTTGAGACAAAAGTACCAGGTGTGGTGGTGACGACCTCCTCTTTGTTAGCCACAAGGCGATGCCTTTGTAATTTTTGAAACATGGCACTCCCCTTGTTTACATTCAGCGAGGTTGGTGTGATGGCCGAGATGGTGTGAGGTATTTCTTGATTGAAATTTGGCATTGGGGATGCATTTGTAAGAGGCATATCTGTACTAGTGTTTGCGTCAAGGTCAGAAGGGAATTGGACCCCTCCTCCTACTAGCTTATTTAAGTACTTGAACATGGCACTGACAATTTTGTGGTTCTCTAGATTTTGAACCATTTTTATCATTTTAGATTGTGTCATCCCCATGTCTTCGTTCGTGATGTCCTCTTGATGACTCTCCTCTTGAGGATTTTGTGATGATAAAAGAGAGTTACTTGGGGGATTGCTTGATTCTGCTAGGTTTATTTCAGAGGTTAACTGACTCATGTCCACAAAAGTTGATATTTCACTGATATTAACCATGTTTTTCTTGTATTGAGATCTTGTTTGGACCATAAAAATAGGGATTGTTTGATCCTAACCTTTTAGGCCCAAAAGAGAAGAACTAGGGAAGTTAATGATCAAAGAGGGTGGTAATGATGATGGGATAAATGGGTGGAACCAGTGAATGAAACCTTTTAGAGAACTTTTGAAGGTTTATGCTAAACTTGTAAGGACTTAGATTGATTGTGATGGTTTGACTAAGTGTATTGAGTCAAACAAGATTGCAGTGAAGTTGTGGTCCCTAGGAAGTTGTATTATCCTAGGGGAACTTGAACAAGTGGATGAATTGGATAAGTGTGTTAAGCCAATGTAATTGTGAACTAGTAGACCTTAGGAAGTTGCATTATCCTGGAGGTAAATTTGTTCAAAGGTTTGACTATTTTAGCTAGGTGTGTTAAGCCAAGATAGGGTGATGTTGGTTTAGCCCTTTAAGTTTAGCATGAGTAATTTTTCTAGAGTTCACAAAATGTTTGTTGATAAA
Organism: Sequoiadendron giganteum; assembly: GCA_007115665.2. Classification (NCBI taxonomy): domain Eukaryota; kingdom Viridiplantae; phylum Streptophyta; class Pinopsida; order Cupressales; family Cupressaceae; genus Sequoiadendron; species Sequoiadendron giganteum. The sequence continues at coordinate 324,410,543 of CM021102.1, forward strand.
ATGAGATTTGGTCTGATGGAGGGATGAATAAGGATGACGACTTTGATATTGAACTTTAACCTAGACATGACTCTCTTTACGAACCTCGGTATCGAAGAACATGCTAGAATTCCTATGGGAGGAAAGCAAACCTTTCAAAAAGTTTGAGATTTTGTTGATAGTAGAACACATACAAAGTTGGATTATTCCTTGAAGCCTTTTTGTAGAAGTTGTATACAATTCCTTCTCTTACTTCAAGGAGCATCTCAAGGCTTTTCTCATGGGATTTTAGACTAATCTTCTTGAACTTTGGTTTTGGGATTTTGATCTTATGGGAAATCATTAGGAGCAACACATATGAAGTTCAGTTTGTCCTTTTATCTTGGCTTAATGAATTCCTTTTTATCAAAGACACTTGCTTGCTTATGTTCCAAAATATATGTCTAATGTCCCACTTTCTTTCTCATCCCACAAGGTTCATTGTGTGGAAATCGAGGAAAATAGGGAAAAATTTTCTTATGTTTAACCTTGTTGAAAACAAATGACGGTAGAATTCGTGCACTTAAAAACCTCTAGGAATATGATCCCTAGGGAAAGCAAGAGTGTCTAAATTCATCAAAGGTATTTGTTTCCCACAAGGGGTTTGAAATTTGAAAGTCTTGTGAATATTTGTTTTCAAGGGTTTTTCGAGAACCAAGCAATGTGTTATTTTCTTTCAAGCACTTTTACAATCCTAGGATGATGAGGCAATATCTTGTTGGGTTCCCACTTGGACGAATCCCATTGCGCATATATTGTGCAAATGGCTAAATGCTTGACCACATTGGCTCCCCTCCACGACACACACTTCTCCGGGTCAGCCAAGCATTAGTACCCGTGAATCTCCCATGGCATACCTTCCATTTCTACAACAAAACCGCATGTATAATGTGGGATGGCTTCAAAGGACATGACATTTTGCACCAACAAGATAGACAAGGTTTTGGCCTTTTTTCTAAACAAATGGTTCTAATGCAGGCATTTCATTCTTGGGGGATTATCCAACATCGGTGAGAGTCCATTTCTATCCATCTCATCGGAATAATCCTCGTAATTCTTGAACTTTCTTCAAGAATCCACACTTATATACCAATTGGAAGTTGCTTGGCTTTAGCGTGTTCCCGGTTGGGTCGTTCCCTTGGGTGAGTATTTATTCCCACAAAGTAGGCCCTCAAAGATAAACAATAGTGAATAAACATATTCGTAGTTCGATCAACCTTCGTTTATAAACAAAAGGAGAACACTCGCAATAAATTTACTCACACACACATGTTTTGTTCAATTGTTAAGTGCCCAAACCGAAATGTGGAGACAATCTTTTTAACAACTTAGTATCACCAAAATGTTTTTGATTCTCAAGATCGATGTGAAGCATGAGAGAAACGCATACACATCTTAAGTGATATTAACTTGTGAAAAAGATTGAAAAACATGGAAAACACTTGTTCATTTTATACCTCAAAACAATGATGAGTTCTTTTTAAGCACCAAATGAAATGTGAGATTGCCTTGTTCAATTGTTAACTTTTAAACAAAATCTAGTATGTTTGTCTAAGGTTCTTTTTAGCCCCTTAGTAACTTTTGAAAAGAAATTTGATTGTTTATTTTAGAACCCAATAGAAATTTAGTGTCCTAAGATCAATGAACTTATCAAATTATTTAAAGAGTGTTGAAAAACACTTTAGTGTTTAAAAACACTTTGTACAAAATGAGTATGGCGTCATAATAAAAAAATTGCTTGTTCTTTTTAAATCCAAAGTAAATTTAGTGTTCCTAAGGCCAAAGATTTTTAACAAGTTTCTTAAAGAGTGTTGAAGAACACTTTAGTGTTTAAAAACACTTTGGATTTGGTGAACATGATGTCATGATGAACTTCTTCCTTTGCTCCAACCTGCAAAATGACAAAAAACCAAAGAGCAAAAAGACAGAAAACAAGGTCAAAGATTAAAAAACCCTAAATTTAATAAGCACATGTCAATTTTAAATGCCATTGTTTTGCCGTGGTGCAGTTTGTAAAAGTGGCGGTGTTTGGGGTGAAAGTGGCGCTATATAGCACCGCGCGACTGACTTTGGGCGGCGCTCTGCAAAAAGAGAGAGTGCAAAAGCGGCGCGACATAGGTAAGCGACGAAGTTTGGAAGCGACCCTATTTGAAATTTTGAATTTTTTAGGCAGGAAAGCAGGAGTGATGGAGTTTAGAGGAGACGCGATGTGATATGGGGCCACGATACTGAAAGCGGCATAGTATGGAACTACATGGTGGAATTAGGAGATTTTTTAAAAAAGACAAGCGAGGAGAATCCACGTCGATGTTTGGAAATTTAAACGCGGGTCAGTATAGTGCCGCGCCTCTGGGAGCGGTGAAGTATTGAGCCACGGTGCTAAAAGTGATGCAATATAGCGTTGCACAGCTGAGTTTGTTGTGTCTACAAAAAAAAAGTCATAAACCACGAAATTTTTGAAAAACGTGATTGAATTTTTGATTCAATTCCTCCTTTTAGCACCAAAATGTGAACCCCTAAACCTACAAATGCACAAGAGCAACAAAATATATTAGTTGTTAGATAAAATACATGTAAACAAGTATGAGAGATTCCCCATAAAATCCATCTATTCAAACTAAATTAGGAAAGAAGAACACAATATAAGAAACTAAAATTTAAACTAAATCCTAATTAAGCTAATAGCATGATGATCTTATGGGGGAATTGGTGCCAATGAAGTGTTGCAATTGACCCTTTCCCAATTCCTAAGTAGCAATGGTATGTGATGGAGAAATGGAGATTTGAGCATAACCTTGTTGCAAATCTTGAAAAGTGATGAATGGTTGATTAAAATGGGAAAAATTGGCTCTTAATATGAAAAGAGTAACTTTGCATATGATTGTGGATGAGAAATGAGGAGAGAAGTCTCCAATTTATAAATTTTAATTTGGAAGAAAAAATAAAGTTTAAGTAATGTGGGACAAAGGATAATCCAATGGCATTGTGCCACTTGTCCACATGTGGTTGGATGAGGAATGAGCACATTTTGGCCAATGTGCATGATAAATGCATAAATTTGAATTTGAAACTATGAGATGACTTGTTGAAGAGGGAAGGGAAATGAAGTTAATGTCACTTGGCTCAAAGTCAAGGACATGTAAGAGGTCTTAAATGCCTTGTTGGAAAGACTAAGTCCACTTGGCCTTTTTGAATTCAAATGAGCGAATATTCCCTTTTGATGCTTTGTGAGGGAAAATAGATGAATAAATAAATCAAAGTATTTGATTTATTATGCAAGTTGCATTCTTTAGAGAATTTTAATGAAAGGGGTTAACTTAATCATGGTTTTGATTAAATTAATGAAGAATTAGATGATGGACAATTTAGACTTAGATTTATGAATTGATTTAAATCAAGAATTGAGAGAAAATGATTTGATTTATTTAATCAAGAAAGAACATGTTAGATTAAATCAAATAAGGTTTAATTTATTTAATTTAATAAGAGGACTTTTAGAGATTTTAATTAAATAAAATGATTTATTTAATTAAATAAGGATGTAAGGTTAATTAAATTAAATTGATTAATTTAATCACTGAAAGATGACTTAATCCAATAAATAATGATTTATTAAATTAAGAGATAAAATGTGATGAAATGTTGAGAATATGATTTAAGAGGAAATGTTGTCAGTAAATCAGGATCAGGTGTGCCAAAATGAACTTGTACATTTTCCATGTCTATATTTTGCCCCTCTTTGAAGCAATGTACTTGTTGCATTGATTCAAGGAATAAACTGTTGTGATCAAAGGTCCAGGATTTTCTCGAATTTTTTCAGATGCCCCACTGCTGCCCCAGCGGAAGGATATTGCTAGATACTGCCCCCTCGAAAGATCGGACGAAAATTTTGATTTTTTGGATGATCTCGTGAAAAAGATGACAAAGTGCCCGATAGGCCAAAAATGCCCCAAAATGCCAGAAAAATGCATTAAAATGCCAAAAGGGATGCAAAATGATTCTCGATTGGATGAAAACGGCTTCGGGGGACCAAAACCCTTGCTGAAAGGTCAAATTAGGTCAAAAAACCCTAATTTTCAGGCTGAAATAGACCTTGAGGGGTCACTTTCAATACATTTGCAATCTTAACTTTGAAAAATTTGACAATTGAGCCCCGAGACTTGGTCGTGATGGCACAATGACAACTTCCTCTGCACGTGTCAAAGCGGGTACGAGTATATCAGCGACCAATAGCCGCAGGACCTGCAATATGTACCCCTATCCGACCTTTATTTTTCTCGTTATTCATGCATTTATTAGGGCATAGGTACGATCAAGTTGATGTGGTGCGATATAGCACCGTGAAAAATTCACAAACAGGCCTGCACGGTCCTATATAGGACCACTTGTGCATAGAGTGCCATGTGACGTAGTTTGCCATTTAGGGATTTTCAGCTAGTAAACTCGGCCACTTGCTCAAATAGCACTGCGCGGGCCAGTTAGTCACATTTAGCTATCAAAGTCCGCCGTGTGGTGTAGTTTGGAAAATTTAGCTGTCAAAGTCCACCATGCAATGCAGTTTGGAACATTACAAACTGTGCCACTTTTGAGAAGAACGTCGCTTTTGCTATTTCAAAAGTGAAATGAGATACAAAGAGAAAATTTTCTTTAGGGAAACTAACGCGGCTTCTTTCCTTGCACAAGAGAGGCATGAGGTCATTCATTCGAGGGAGCACCAGTAGCTAGTGCTTGAGAGATTACAAGATATGCACATATTCCTTCAAGAGTAGTTTGGGATGCTTGGTCTGTGGTTCGTTGCTTATGTTCCTCCTATTTGATCACATCTGGGTATGATGCATGCCTTGGCCGAGCAGTGGCATAGCGAGACGTCATCCTTTCATCTTCCCACTAGCGAGGCCACCATTACTCTTGAGGATGTTTGGTGCATCCTGCGACTACCCATTCATGGAGAGTGAGTGATCTATGATTTAGAGGAGGGTAGGGATTCCTGCTTTGGTGTCATGGGTGTGGACGAGCTCATGCTCTATGATGGTCAGATAGATTTGGAGAGGTACCAGGGTATAGACCCTACTTACAACCTGATTATGGCCGCCATTATTTCTAGCCTTGTAGCTCTTGATGGGTGTGGCCGATATTTCAGTCCGAGTTGGGGACTAGCATGGCAGCAAATGTGCACTCGCCGAGTGTGCTTTGCATGGGGACCAATACTGTTGGCCTCCTTGTACAGAAACTTGCATGAGTTCGCCTATTTGGATGGTCGGGCCCTTAGGGCTAGATTGACTTTTTTGCACATTTGGGCCTGGGAGTGGATCCCGGTGCTTCGACTGATTGTGACGTCGATTGTTCTAGACATTGATGACCTTATGGTGTGGTGGTATGGTGGGGAGACCATTCGCTTCACTCACATAGGTACAGATGGCATGGCCCATTATCGACGGGTTCTAGATGAGATGACAGTGTTTGTATGGAGGCCATGGATGGGTATAGGTCCATGGAACGATGATGTTGAGCAACTTTTATTTGCTCGCCAGGACAGATTCATGCAGTGCCGAGAGCACACTCTGATAGAGAGGTACCTTCCTGATAGGGTAGCCAGGCAGTTCGGCAAGGTGCAAGATATACTTGATGGTCAGTACATGGCACTCTTTGCCCGCATGACAAAGGAGACAGCATGGGGACCGCTTATTCCAGTAGATGAGATAGTTTCCTCGTTTAAACAATTGGTGGCTCGGTTTGGCCATATGATCAGGGGCCAACAGACGCAGGGGTGACTCCGGTGTATAGGGCATGGTTTAGACTGCCAATGAGATTGATAGTTCCTGGGATAGTGCTTCCATGTCGGAGGCCCAGAGGTAGGTCAACATGCAGAGGTCGGGGAGGTTTACCACCTCCTCAACAGTCACCTCCGAGGGATCAAGTACATTAGGTAGCAGGATAGGATGGGCAGCCTCATGTGGCACCACAATAGTAGCTAGTAGTACAACCTACCATACAGCCAGCGAGATAGGCAGTGGGTTAGCCAGATCCCTGTGACACACTGATTCAATAGCTATAGGGTCAAGTACAAGTTCTGACAGTTGAGCGAGATGAGGCCCATCAATAAGTTGTTGTGGTTATAGCGGAGAGGGACTTGGCACGATCCGAGAGGGATTAGGAGATTGGCCGATGGAGGTAGTTAGAGAGTGTCGCCTCCACATCCTAAGGCCGATCAGTTGACATTCGGGAGTACTGAGAGGCCATCAGTGAGGCTGAGTACTATCGGCAGCACTACTGACAGGTCATACCATTAGCCAACAAAGTGCCAGATTTCTCCCAGTAGATAGGGAGGCAACCGATAGAGGATCACAGTGAGAGGCAAGTAGGGGAGGGTGAGGGCCACACTCAGCAGGGCTAGGCCCTTTTGATCACAGGACAATTTGTTCCATTTTTGATATACGGGCTGTAGTATTTTGGCCTTATTGTACCATATATTCGATGTACACTTGATCCAATTTGTATCATAATAGTATTTTTTGATGATATATATGAGATGATTCACCCTTTATGATATGTATGGTGCACATGTATGATATGTAGATGTATAATATGCCAATGTATGATGCTATGAGATGTTTCTATTCTTATGCTTATGTGATGCAATGTATGTAATGGATGTATTTCTTTTTGTATATTTTCGATAATGGCATGCATTGAGACATATCAACCTGAGACTTGAACAATAGTGGACCGGGATGGGAATATCCTTGTAGACATGTCCCCATCAAGTATAACAACAACTTTCCACATTCCTGCCTTTAAGAGCATGGAGACTCCCACCATGGAGGAATGCAAGGAATTGTGGGAGCAAGACCCTCTAAAGTGTAAGAAGCTAATCAATCAATATTGGTTCAAGGACAAGTGGGGTAGTGTCAGCAAACTCCCTCAAGAGCTCTTCCGTAGTGATTTCTTCGAGGATTACCATGACCTCATGACCTTGTTGAGCCAAGTAATGGGCCTTCCTACTGCGACCTTCTTCTAGGAATGGATGTTCTAGTTTGTGGAGAAGATTCTCTGTGGTGACGACGTCGCCTTCTACTGGGGGGAGATAATCAATGACCACTTCCATGAATAGTTTACAACTGTGAAGAAGACCTCCAAGTTCTTCATGACCTCCTACTTGGTGTACTCCCTCATGGACCGACGAAACTATCAGGGACTAACTATGGTGCCCAGTGAGACATCAGGGGTAGAGCTCAAGCCCTATGATAAGTACCCTCAACTACAGTTCTGAAATTTTAAGAAGGATTATTGCAGGGTGAACAATGCGTTCATCGCCCACATCATCTAATCTCTAGGAGGCGACTTTTAGAGAAGAGTTTCACATAGTGCTAGAGCCCTCTTTAGGTAATATGCCTTCTTGTACATTCAATTTCTGAGGTTCACATACATCCATGCCCAAGGATTCATGGAAAGACCAAACAAGCTACCCCGATACCCCAATGACCGAATCATACTATTAGAGCTAACTTGGCAGCTACGCCACATCCATAATATCCTGAGCATCAAGCATCTAGTGGGTACACCTTACCCCATTGGGCTCGACCAAGGGATGTATGAGATTCATACCTCCCAGTGTGCGGGGTACTCAGAGAGGGAGTTGGCTGAATACCACTTCCGCCAATACACAACTCAGTCTCGGACGGACCTGTACGGACATATCAGAAAGGCATTGGGACGAGAGTATGCCCACCTCCACAACATCGAAGATTTCTAGGCCAACTGCAAAGATGATCTTGAGGTGTGGTTGCGATACTACATGTGCATGACTTCCATTTACGTGCAAAGAATAAATCTGTGCCCGGTTCCTGATTAATTTGAAGAGGATGAGGACACGGTAATAGATCCGGGATATGATGCCGTCGCCAATCTACCGCTGCCCATAATTGATTGGAATGAGTGAGAGTTGGATGACCTCAACATACTCACTAAACCCGTCGAGATCCGAACAAGGGCATGGATCGACCAATAGGTAGCCCGATTGAAACAACAAGGAGTCGCCTTAACATTTAAGGGACTAGAAAGTGAACCAAGTGGCTTCGATGGAGGGGTAGCTACTGTTGCAACTGGGGAAGCATCCAAAACCCCACCATCAACCAAAACTAAGAATATAAAAGAGGCCAGCGAGCAGCTGCCCAAACCAAAGGTTTATGCCCGCAAGGCATTAGAGGGCGAACCTTCCCAAAAGAAAAGGAAAACAACCGGAGGCACAGAGATGTCTGTAACACCCAAAGGTCCACCCCATGGGACCAAGAGAGAGGGATCAAACTCACCAAGGTCTCCATCTACTATAATTACTGCCGCTGCTACTGCTGCCACCGTCCCACATGCTTCGCTTGCCGTTTCTGCTTCCTCTCTGCCTACGGTGGATATCTTTGTTCACCTAACTTCCACCTCTCTGATCATGCAAATTATTCCCATAGATTCTTCTTCTGCAATGACCTCGTTGATATCCTCTTCCTCTATGTCTCCTTCCCTTCCATCTGTTTCTGCTTCTACAATGCCTGCCCTCAGCCTCCCAGAATCTTTTGTGAAATACATGCAAAATGTGTCGTCCGAGCTTTCGGGGATGCTTACTAATCCCATGGGGAAAGCTTTAATAGCTTAGGCTATGGCCCATGCTCTAGCTTTCCCCCCACCTTCTGAACCACCAAGAATGGAGGCAACAATGCAGATATTTGATGAACTTGAGCGATGACAGTAAGAGGCTGTGATGAGGCCAGAGGATGAAGAATTTGAGTACCATGAGCATCCACTATTCAAATGCCGGGAGATAGCTGAGGCAACCTATGAGTCCTCTAGTGAGAGCAGAGAGGAGTTGGATGCTAAACTAATAAGAGAAACAAATGATCTTGAGCTCAATGCAAAGTGGGGCAAAGAACTTAAGGAAATTGAGGATAAAGAAGTTGAGGATCGGCTTGCACGTGAAGAGGAAATTTCTGCTTCGGAGATTGAAGGCAGTAAGTCTCCAACTGAGGGGCGTGGTTAGACCCTAGAGCATGACAAGGAGGAATCACTCCATGAAGATGAACAAGAGAAGCCCAAGGAACATGAACGGGGCCAAGACGAGGAAGAAAAGGGTGCTGAAATAGAGGATCCCTCCAATGAGCAGTTACATGCCAAGTCTCCCGCTGAGTATGTAACGCTTGAACACAACTCCGATGAGGAGAAGGGGGATACAGAAATTGAGAAGAACGCTCTTGTTTTCAGAGCCATTGAGCTTGAGAAGGAGGACAACAGTATTCCAAGTGAACCACCTAGGGAAGAGCCTCAAATACTTGATTGGCTAGAAAAGCAGTTGAAACAAAAGACTCCCACCTTGAAAGATCCTAAGGCAAGGCTGGAAGCCATTCTGGCCAGAGCACAAATAAGTACCAGGAAAGAGAAGAAGCTGAGGATCAGATCAAAGATGACTATGGATGCCTTAGGATCTAGGGCAGTGTAAATAGTGACACCGATGGTTGGAGAACAAAGAATAACTTATAACATCTCCATGATTGATTTGGGAGTAGCCACAAGGGAGAAAAAGGTTGATCACCTCTAGGAATCTATCACCACAGTAGTGCATCTTATCCAACAGGATAAGGTCTCTAAGGAAGAACTCAAAGCACAAGTGGTTGATCTAATGACCTATATTCAACAATGGTCATCCCCAGATGAGTAGCCCATGACATCATCTGCCCCACCTCAGTTGCTGTCCCAAGAATAGATCAATAAATTAGAAAGGAGAAGGAACCTGGATAAAACTACAGAAAATTGGTTCCGATAGGTCTTAGACATGGGGAACACAGGTATCAACTTGGCTGTTCGAATAGTGAATAATTTCCTAAAATTATAGAGGACCCTTGAGGGTACAAGGCAGGTCTATAAGGAGTTCCCAAGAAAGTACAGAGAAGCCTACCAAAAAATTGAGGCCATACTCGCATTGCCAAGTGAGGTCTGGGAGAAAGACCTTGCCCTCAAGGATGATGATCACTAGCTAGTGGATACATGGAGGCGAGATTTCGATCACCAAAAGAAAAGGCTAAAGTAGATCCTGGAATGTATAGCATCAGTTATCGAATGGGCCAAGGAGTCAAGAGACGAGTGCACTCGGTACCTCAAGTTAATGACGGGGTATGACATACCCGCTACTGAAATAAATCCAAAGAGCATAAAGCCACACTTCTTGAAGAGCATGGAAGATGGGATGTTGGCTGAAATCACCACAAAATTCATGGGTTTTTCTCCTTGAGCCTTTGCACAGTCAAAAATTTTCAAAGATAATGCTGCCAAATATGATGATGACTGGAAAAAGCTCGTCAACAATTCTCAGGAATGGAGCTACCAAGTGCTGCGATCGGATATCATGGAAGTAGATAAGCTCCAATCGATGATCTTAAACTTTGTGGAGTATGCAATGTTAAAGAAACGTGAAGGCAACCCTATCATCGATGAAGAATTACTCAAAGAATAGCTACAACAAAGGGGAAACAGCTACAAGACGAAATTGCTACAGTGTTGTCACTAGATGGCGAAATAGGGAAAAGACAAGAAATGTCTTGTTAATGAAATATATTTGGGGGTAGGTGAAACCCTAATGTAAAGTGAATCTTGGCCACACAATAGAATCAAATCTTGGCCACTCATTTTTCTTTTTGAAAACTATAAATAGGGCTATCCTCCTCTCATTTTAAGAGAGTTGAGTTGTTGTAAAGGCATGTTGCAAAAATTATAATAGAAAATACAATCATTTCCTGGTGTATTTCTGGGTTTCTCTACATGTTTCATGATTCTTCTCCCTTTAGTTAAAATTGTGCTTCAAATTACTTTGTTGTTCTAGTTTCCTTAGTTAGCTGTAGTGGTTTTAGTATGTTGTCTTTGGTTTTGAAGATTCAAGTTGTGTGTATGCTTTCCTTGTCCATAATTTTGGTCATTTCCTGCTAGTAAATGATTGTGTAAAGTTAGTCTGGACTATAATTTCATAGTTGCTTATTAAACTTTGTCTTTGTTCACATTACATGGCGAATGAATGATGAATATCTGTAGTCCTTAGAAGATAGCATAGATTTCATGACATTGTGAGAATTCAGATTAAGTGAAATTTTGTTTAAGTAAATTGTCCACAGCAGGAACCTCCATGATCACTGTTCATCGGTAGTTGTAGGTCCAAGAACCATCCCTCTTCCTCACCCTTTTTTCCTCTTTTTAGAAACAATCTATGCTAAGGTTCATTGCACATTGTAAAGCCAAATTTGATGAAACAATGGAGTCCAAGATTGTTGTCTGAGCCTACAACGAAGTGCAATAATTTCATATTCAAAGAACTCCATTCATTGACCCAATTCTCCTACAGTTTTAAACCACGTAAGACCACCTTGTGATTCTAGCAAAATCACATCAAACAACTGATATATTCCAAGTATCGTCATGACCTGACATCCGAGAGACCTTGGGATAGTGTTCTGCAATTTGATTGTGGAAGATTGTCTTTCAAGAGAGGTGATGCACCTACGCATTACCTATGTTGTGAAGTGCGTAAAAACACCATCAACATTATTCTTCATTGATATTTATGGGTTGTTTAATCTACATATAATTGTTAATGTTTATTGCTCCAATCTACCTGAACCCTAACAATGCTTGATACTTTTCTTCAGGGTAAATTAGGATTAATATTGATAAATTGAAACTTGCCTTTTGTCACCCTCTTATATCAACCCTAGAAAATGTCTCATTGAGGCATCTACATAGACTAAGTATGAGGTCATGTAAAATTTCAATGAGGTAGAAACCTTGGTGAGTTGATCATGGATGGCATCACTTATTTGCTTCCCCTAAATTTTTTATTGTTGTCTCTTCCTTATGACATGAATATACATGTACATCCACTCCTGAAAAGTGGATGAAGTGGGAAACCGCTTAATCCTATTGATAAGTGTGATCAAGTAATTTACCTCCTCGATGAAATCACTATGAGGAATGTTCTTGGGCCATTTGGAGATGTTCAGCCTTGGATTCTTGAGCCACCATACGTTGATTGTCTTTTTACACTTGTCAAGATCGTTGCCATAATGAGATTGTGATTGCTAAATGGTAAGGCCAACATAAGTATCAATGCTTGGACATTGGAAGGTCTTGTATAAGAATTTTTCATCCAATATTATGATTATATTTCCATTTAAATCCCTAACACTTTTGTCTTCTTTGTGGAATGGGCTGCTACTACAAGCACAAACTCATGATTATGTGTTTTCACTGGGAACGCAACCACCAATTGAATATTTCTTCCCATAATACATCTCAAGCCTCCATCTAACGGTTGTTTCTTCATCCTTTCCAAAAACTTAGGCATACCAATATGGCCAGTTTTTGTATCCTTTATCTCATCAATGTTTGAAGCAACAAAGGTCATTGGAAAAACCCCTTGATACTTATACTTTATGTTTTTCTTGCTTGGTGATGGATCAAACATTGATGAAGTAGTTGCAAGAAGAAATTTCATCTTTTCCCAAAGTTAGAGAAAATTGTAAGATTTCATGCAATGGTAGGAAAAAACTGAGACTTTGCATGTGATTTTGAAACTGGGATGCAAGGGCGTTGAAAAATTATGCCCTTGCAAGGTATTTATGACTTTGAATGTAAAGGCACAAAAATTATGCACCCCTACATGGGGTAGGAAAACATTATGTAGGGGTGGAGAAACCCCAACTACACGGGGATAAATAACACATGCAAGTGTAGAGAAAAACATCGACATTGCATGTGTAATGTTTTAGCAAAAAGATGTAGATTGGGGTTTAAAACCCGACCCGCACTTAAGGTAGTGCATTAGGTAATGTATGTTAGGGTTTAAACCTCAACCTACATCTTGTTGGAAGTGTGATATGTGGTACAGGGTTTAAAGCCTGCACTACATGTGAGTGATTTGTGGGTTGAGCATGCATTGTGGGTTTTAAACCCCACAATACATATTGTATGCACATGAAAAAGAAATGTCATTGCAGTAAAAATATCTGCAAAACCATACAAATAATTTGTGGGTTGATGTCAGGGTTGAACATATTGGATGGTAAAGCAATTATGCAATGCGAGAATTAGACCTTGATATGCATGTTGCAAAAGGGAGTTAAGGATTGTGTAAATCATGATTTAAATCCCAGTATACACTACATATGTATTGTTAATGAGGAATCTATGATGACTAGGGATACAAGTTAGAATTATGACCCCTGACATACATCTTGTTGGATGGATCAAAAATGTGATGTAGGGAACAAGCATCACATTACACGATGTAAGGGTGCATACACAACATGGGAGTTGGGATTTAAAACCCACGACCCACTACAAATAGTGAGGGTTCAAAAATGACAATGAAATTTTGTGGAGTTTAGGTATTATGGGATTTAATCCCGCCCCTCGGATAACAACACACACAAACAAACCCCAAAAACAATAACAAAATAGACCTAAAACTTAGAATATGTTAAAAACCCTAAACGTATTTACAAAACCAATGAAAGAAAAATGATAAACTTAACATACCTATAACCCTAGAATAATGGTGAGAAAACTGATCAAACTTGTTTAAGAATTTGAACACAAATGTTGGAAACAACATGCATGAGCAAAGGAAGCGTGTAGATCACAAACAATTGTAGAATGAATGAAAATGACTAATAAAAATAGATTAAAACAACCTAAAATGCTCATTAAAAATGGGAATAAATGACAATCATGTGAAGACAGGAGTGTAGGACTACATCATAAAATAGTTTGCTAAAAGATGCAAGGGTGCTGAAAGTCAGCACCCTTACATATGTAGAAAAACACTAACACTTGAATTCTCACCTTTCTTAATTTCTTGAAAAGTAAGAGACTTGATCATTTGAAATGACCTTTCGAGGGACCAGACCACGCACAAGGGCAACTAAGATTACCTCAGTTTGCATAATTAGAGGATGTGGGCTACGAAATAGAAAAGTTTCATAAGGGTTATCCCACAAAATAAACACATTGAATTTAAGGATAAAAAAATGTAAGGTATGCAAAAATTCAGGACACATAGAAGATGAATGTCTATACAAAGAGCTCATGTCCATGGTAGGTGAGGAGATCCAACTTCAGGAAGTTGAACAAGGGGAGAAGGGTGAGGTGGACCTTGGTCACAACTCAATACCTATGCCCAATGCTAGTAAGGATGACAAAGAGCATAATGTTTTCCCCTTGGTGTCGAATTATCCCTAAGCAGGTTTGAAAGAAAAAAGTGAGGAAATTGCATTAAACTTGTCTCTAGCGACACTGAGTAGTGGCAAGAAAGTGGAGGGGGATCACCCTATTGGTGTTAAGGAGAAGGGTTTTACTTTAGCCTCCAGAGAACCTCCTAGATCCTTGGTGAAGGAGACCACAAAGTAGATGGTAGAAAAATGGGAGTGATAAATAGTGGAACTAGTAGAGGAAAACAAAGAGAATTCCCTTGTAAATGGGAATCAAGAAGAGGATTTGGTTGTATAAGAAGGAGAGGTAGACAAGGATTTCAGAAAGGAGGAGGAAGACATACTGGAAGAGTGGACCATAAGCTAGAGTGTGACTGGGATGATGAAGGTTAAGTTGGGTGAAAAAACATAGAAGGGTAGGAAACTAAATAGAGTCCTTTTGGAGCTAGTAGGAAACACCAAAGGACAAATGAAAATGAGATCAAGGAAGGGAGTATCCCTTCCCTAGTCACCATGAGAGCCCTAACATGGAATTCCAAGGGCTTAAATGCCCCTAATAAGAGACACCTGATCAAGTGGTGTTTGGATCAGGTGAAAGTGGATATTTGTTTCCTTCAAGAAACCAAGATCAATCAAGTAGGTGAAGTTGTGTTATTTTCTAAATGGAGGTAATGGAAAGGGAATTTTGTTGAGGCCAATGGGGCCTCTGAGGTTCTTGGGATTCTCTAGAATCTTAATAAGCTTTGGGTGAAAGTACTAGTAGATAACTTGCAATGGCAACTAGTCAAGGCCAGTCCAATCAACACTCATTACAATTTCTTCATAATCAATGTTTATGGTCCAACTAACACAATGAATATAAGAGAAGTTTGGAAACAAATAGCGGAAATATTGAAAGGCTTTCATGAGGATGTTATCATAATCTATGGAGATCTTGATGCCAAAGTTAATAACTTAGAGAAGAAAGGGGGCTCGCAGAAAATCTCACAGACTTAGTTTGACTTCCAAAACTTCATCAGCATGAACAATCTCATGGAAATTTCTTGAAGAATAGGACCTTCACATGGATAAATAGGTGTGTGGGCTTCATAATTATAGCAAAAAATCTCAACTATTTCTTCATTACTAGGGTTTGGGAGGCCCTTCAATTAAATTTTGAAACATGTATCATCCCCCTCTCAGGTTCATACCACTTCCCATTGATCATATGGTTGATAGAAGATGTGACACCAGAGTGCAATCCATTTAAGCTCAAATGTATGTGGTTGAGAGACACCTCACTCAAGGATTGGGTGGTGGACTGGTGGAATAATATACCTAAAACTGAAGGGTTAACCAATACCACTTCTAATGAAATATTGTATTTCTTAAGGAAAAAATTATCTTTCATAAGATCTCAGAGGTGCTAGATGGTGAGGGGAACCTAATGCAGGATCAAAACAAGATTGGGGAAGTGGCAATAAGCTTTTTTCAAAAAACTTTGGCAAAGGAAAACACCATTGTTGGGTTGAGAAAGATTGAGAACTTAGAAAATATACCCACCTTTGTCTTAGAAAGGAAAAATGAGTAGTTGATGCATCATATCTCTAAAGAAGAAGTGAAACAAGTAGCTATTCAAATGGGGCCAGACAAATCCCTTAGCCCAGATGGCTTCCCAATAAAGTTCTTCTAGCAGTTTTGGGATGTAATCAAAGAGGATGTTGGTGTTTTTTCCAACCCGAGCTTTGATGCTCTCTAATAGGTAGCCAACCTCTATATTCAAGAATCACAAAATCTACTGGCCAACATGATGGGTAAAGCTTCTTAGGCACCTACCCCTACTCTTTAGGCTCTGTGGGACCAAGGAGGGTGTTCCTTATTGTTTTCATTTGATATTCAAGGCCTCAAGAACACTTCAACACACATATTTGTCCCTACTAATTGAAAATATACATTATTCATCAAAGGTTTAGCTAACCTTTACACAAATAACCATTTAGTTTCTAGGAACACTAGTATATACGAGACTTATATCTCAAAATCAATAATATTTGAATTAAGTAATGTTCTAACCTTAAATCCATAGCTAGGAATTTTTTGATTTATTAGATTACAATAATTCCTAAAAAATAAGCTAGTGCCTCATCAAATTGGGCATAAGGAGTCAAGCATGAAATACTCTATCATACAAAAAACATTTAACCCTAAAATGAATGGACCTGTTATGCCTTGCATAACCACCCCACATTTTGCCTTGGTCAAAATGGGTCCCCCCTTGTCATTTTTATCCTTTGTTGTTTTTCAAACAAAGTTTGGAGTCATTCTGCTTCCAACACTTTGTTTATTTTTGATTTAGTTTGGTGGAGGTGGAACCGGAACTGAATCGGGTTCTGAAAGTTCTTTTGAAATTTGTTTTGGTTCTCATCCCGACAGTCTTTTTCTTTTTTGCTTTTGTTTTGTCTTTAGCGGAACCGAAGCCAGAACGGGTGTTAAGTTGGTCTTTATCGAAAATTGCAAAATCATAATTGATTCCGCCCCCGCTTCCATTATTTTGAGTTTTGTTTTTTAGTCTAAGTCCTTATGTTTAGTTTTATTATGTCGATCTTTTGCTTTACTTTTTGTGTTTATTTTTGCTTTGTGTTTAGTTGGCGGACTCAGAACCGGAATGGGAATGAAGTATGGAAATTTCTTAAACTTTTGAATCACTTTCCATTTTAGTCCCGCCCCCGCCACTTTTGATCATTGACTTTTTGATTGGAGTTACACTACAGAGAAGTGTTTATTCTTTTTCAGTTCTGATTCTGCCTTAACTGTGTGTTAATGCATTAATGACAGCTACTCAGGTAGGTTGAAATCTTCATTTTTACCTTCATTTAAGGATTAAGTGAATCATTATTATCATTATTAAGAGATTGAAGAGCATGAAAGAGCAGCAACGGAGTTCATTTGAGCAAATCGAAAGAAAGGAAGGATATTGCATGTGAATCAGTTCAAAGGTTAGCTCGGATTCTTTTGGTGTTCGAGGTAGGGTTTCTTATTGTTCTTTGTTCTTCATTTATTTACTATTGTGTTTGTTGCGTTTTGCTTTATATCTACTCGTGCTTTGAATCATTTCATTTTAAATGGATTTGTATTTCTTGGTATGATTGTGTGAATAGATTCTTGTTTTATTTCATTTGTTTGCTTATTTTGTGTTTCTTGTATTGTTGTTTTCGATTCTTTTTATTGTAGAGTGTGGTCGCTTTCAGATTTTAGTCATAATCACATCGGGCCATTTTTGATTTGCAGTAGATTAGATTAAATTAGGGTTTTTGAATGGTGTTGATTAAAGTTAAGGATCTACAGTGAGGTAGATTAGAGATTTACAGTGAGAGATTTACAATGAGTTAGGGTTAATTGATTCATTGTTTTACTTAGGGTTTTGTCATAAATCCAAACTGGTAAATGGTAAGGTTTAAAAGCCATGCCCTAGTTTTTATCGGGTTTGTTAGATTAGGGTTTTGTGTCTTTCAATGATCGCTATTAAAGGTTAAAATATGATGCCCTAAAAATATGCAGTCGTTCCCCATGATCATATGAATGTAGTGTTTTTAAAGCCCCTTTTCATTTTAATATGACCTAGGTTTTAATCATGGAGTTGTCGGTTAATGATGATGTCATGGTCAATCTAGGCAGAGACGGGATCAGAATCGATCTGGAACTTGAGAATTTTGTTTTGCAAAGGTTATCGATTCCATTCCCATATTGTTTCCAGCTCCGCATATAGCGAGAAGTCTTCTTTGGAAATAATGGTAACACTGGTGGAAGTAGAAGCAGAATTGAACCTGAAAAAGAAAATAATGAAAATCTGGAGAAAATCAAATCCCTTTTTCATTCCGGTTCCGGTTCTGATCACTTTCCTGATTTTGACTCCAAGCCCATTTATTATTAGTGAAGAATCTATATCGGTTTTGGCTCCGAGTCCAACAGTGTGGTAAAAGAGACTGTTTAGGTTATGTTTCTGCCTAGTTCCGCCTTTGGTGCATATTTGAAAGGTATGGTTTTTAAAGCGTGTTTTATAATGATATCTAAAGATCTAATTAGAGGTTTGCTTGCAGGAAAGTTGAAAGATGTCAGGAACATCAGGGGAAGCTACTCGAAGGAACCAGCCTACCAAAACATCAAAGGCAGCACCAAAACCAAAGAAGTTGAAGCCAGAACAATTGCCTTATACCTTGAGGTATAATCACAAGAGTCTTGTGGTAAAAGTGAGCAAGGTAGAATCAGACTGGTCAGACATCACTTATACGAACTTGGGCCAGTACAACTTTGAGGAGTTACATACAGAAATCTTTGCAGAACGAGAAAATCTAACAGGAAGGATGTAAAGGATTGTTGATTCAGGCTTGGCACATATTACTATATTTCCTTTGTCAATCCAGTGCCCGGAGTTAATCTTGACAGTGGCCAGTGCTTACAATCCTGCTACAAGATTATGAATGGATTCACAAAATAATGTGATTATTGATCTTACTCCTCTGATGTTTCAAAATATATTTAATGTTCTGGATCCCAAGAACTTGGTGTAGCTAATTGAGGTAGAGGCTTTGGAGAAGTATAGCAAGCATAAGGACTCCAATAAGTCTCATCTAAATAAGAAGTGGTTAAAGACAGAAAAGAAGTCTCTAAGTAAACTTGCAGATCAGCCCAAGAGGGCAGATTTTTATAAAGAGGTGTCCGATTTAATCATGATGCTATCAAGAGTTTTTGGGAAGAGGGATATACTGCGGTTCAAGGAATGGATGTTTCCTTTCATTCAGACAATCTTAAATGGAGCCCAACAGTTTGATTGGCCAATGATTGTCTCTGATGCCATATATGATCAATTGATTAATGTCAGATAGACCAAGTGTTTCTTTATGACTTCTTATGTGGTATATGTAGCAGCAAGGTTGGGTGTGTTCCCAGGTTTGAACAAAGTGGGCATAATGGGAACGTTGGATGGACAAAAGAAGGTATGGGAGCACTATGACCAATTATCTCTTCATGTTGCTGAGACTCAGTTTAGAAGAGTCAATGATGCATTTTTATATGTGGTCATCAACCAATTGAATGGAGATGCAGGATACCGGTTGAGCCAAGAAGCCATGGAATTCATTGCTGAATGGGGATGTTGGTACATCCAATACCCTAAATTTACATACTTCAAGTTATTTTGTTTTGAAGGCCACCCATACTTGCTTCCAAGGTGTTGCAGTAACATAATAGTGCTAGTGGAGTTTGTATATCAAGCGATCGGGGTTAATGCTAGGTTTGGAATCAAGCATAAAACTGGATGTCATAAATTTCCCATGAATTTGGATGAATATAGCTGTCAACACTTGGTAGGAGCAAAGGTGGTTTGTAATGAGCTCATACAATTGAAGTTAGGATTATACACAACTTGTAAGTATTTTGATCCAAAGAAGAAGATGTATGCTTTATTGCCTTCGGTGTTCACTAGATATTTCAATTTGTTAGAAGACTTTTGGAGTGATCGGCACAATGAGTATGATTTGAGAAAGAAGAACTATGAAAGACTGTCTGTCGCACTCATGGCAGAACTAGGTATTAAGGAAAACATTCCCGACACTTTGGTGGATGATGGAATTATATTGGATGCATCATATGAAGCTTTGAACATTGGCACCAAGAGCCTGGATCTGATTGACTGGGATGCTGAAGAAACCATTGATATCAAGAAGATTGGAAGGACAATGTTGGATAAGAGTTCCTTTTTGAAGAAATCTTCTCATCCCCCAAGGTACCTCAAAGGTACTTTTCCTTCATCCACCTCATGTACTTCCCTTCCACCTCTTTTCCTTCTCTTCCACCTCATTTCCACATCACTCCACCCTAAGACATCTCACCTTCCACATGTCAAGATGTGAGGGCTTGTGAGTCCTCAACTCACCATAGCCCTTCATCTTGATCTTTGTTGGATCAATCCCAACCGTTGAATTCTCTAGAGAATTCAATTTAGCCTATAAATACTCCTTCAATTCCCTCATTTTAAAAGGATCAAGTCTTTCGCAACAAAACTCTTGCAAATTTTTCATTCAAACTATCATCTATCATAAGCACTTAGCATCATCTTGCATCTTGCATCCACTTCACTTCATTGCCATCCAAGGAGCACACAATTCTTGAAGCATCAAAGGGCCAACCAAGGGAGGAGACAACAACATGAAGGTATAACAATAATCAATTTGTTTATCTTACTTTCATATTTCACCTCTTCTTAGGCTAATCTTATTGAGGTGTCCTTTTATCTTGTTGCTTCTCTTTACATTGCATTATTAATTCTTCATCTTGCATCTCACATTTAGAAGTAGCATTTTATTAGGATCACATTTCACATTTACCAATTTTCTCGGCTGCAATCACCAATTTCCTAGATTGGGGCATATCCACCCATTACTCCACTAATTTTTCCTAAAATCCTCTTCCCCACACTGGGGCATCATTTTCACCTTAAATCCTCTATAGAGTCATCTACACTTTCTTTTCTTCGAAGCACGGTTATTCTAACAATACTTTGAAGAGGGGAAAAATGTAGACATCCAAATTTGATCACTCCCATATGATCAAAATCGTCTATTACATTCATCTATTCCATTAACAGTGATTAAATAATTTATTTAATCATTATTTCATTTTCTGCCTAAGGTTCCTAAAGTATCTAATTAAACAAATTAAATACTTTACCTTACCCCCTTGTCTTCTCTAAATTAAATAAACATGACAAATTATTTAATTTAGTCATTTAACCTATTTGGATTAAAAACCAATTTTTAATTGCTCTTTTTCTCTCTCTTTGTCACATTCTCCATAACCCCCTTTTAATCCAGATTAAATTAATTAATCTGTGATTAAGTGTTACATCCTCCATAATCTCCCACTTGCCTCTAATCTCTCATTAATTACCTTAATCCTGTGTTTGCACAACCTTAATCAGAATCATTAACCATATTTAGCTTACTTTTTCTGGTCAACCTTCCCACTTACCATTTTTGGTATGGACTCCCTTCCGCATGTGAATTTTTAATTCACATTTATTCAACCAAGGTTCCCCTCTTCCCCATGTGAATTTTTAATTCACTTTTATCTCCCCAAGGTCTTCTTCATCCCCCATGCAAATGTGACATGTGCCCAAGGTTTCTAGAACCTTGGACTTGTCACATCTCCCACATGTGAAAAATCTCCAGCTTTTTGGAGACCTCCTTTTATCCAATGAATCCCCCATTAAATGTAAATTTTTAATTTATTCTTCCCACACATTTCCCCTTTTCCCATGGAGATTTTTGAGGAATTCTAAAATTCCTCAAAAGTCTCTTTCATCCTCATTTGGGGACAAGAAGTTCCTTTTTGAGAAAATCTTCTCATCCCCCAAGGTACTCAAAGGTACTTGTCCTTCATCCACCTCATGTACTTCCCTTCCACCTATTGTCCTTCTCTTCCACCTCATTTCCACATCACTCCACCCTAAGACATCTCACCTTCCATATGTCAAGATGTGAGGGCTTGTGAATCCTCAACTCACCATAGCCCTTCATCTTGATCTTTGTTGGATCAATCCCAACCGTTGAATTCTCTAGAGAATTCAATTTAGCCTATAAATACTCCTTCAATTCCCTCATTTTAAAAGGATCAAGTCTTTCGCAACAAAACTTTTGCAAAATTGTCATTCAAACTATCATCTATCATAAGCACTTAGCATCATCTTGCATCTTGCATCCACTTCACTTCATTGCCATCCAAGGAGCACACAATTCTTGAAGCATCAAAGGGCCAACCAAGGGAGGAGACAACAACATGAAGGTATAACAACAATCAATTTGTTTATCTTACTTTCATATTTCACCTCTTCTTAGACTAATCTTATTGAGGTTCCCTTTTATCTTGTTGCTTCTCTTTACATTGCATTATTAGTTCTTCATCTTGCATCTCACATTTAGAAGTAGCATTTTATTAGGATCACAGGTACAAAAGGATCAAAAGGAAGACACCTCCCAAAGAGCCATTGGAATTCCTTCCTCTGGACATTGATGAAATTGAACTTGAGGCGGTAGATGATGAAGAGGAAACACAAGAAGGAGATGTTCCAATAGGATATGCTATTTCAACACCTACATTAGGTGAATCATCCGCCCAAGCCCCAATTACAAGAAAGAAGAGTAAAGAAATTCAAGAAGGAACTCTTCATAGCATGGCTGAAACTGCTAAGGGAAAAGGATGGAGGAAGAAGTTCTGGAGGTAGGGATAGATTCAGATGAGACTCTGTCAGAAAAGGATTTGCAAGAAAACATGCCTTTGGAGGAGGGTATTGAGCATATTTTGACACAAGAGGAGCAATGGAAGATGTTTGAAGAGGAAAAAAAGAAGTCTGATGTAAGGGCTGTAGCGGAGAAACAAAAAGAAATTGATGCCAAGGTACAAGTTGATGATGTATTGCACCAACAACAATTGAAAGCAAAACAAGCTAAGGAAAAGGCAACAGTTGATGAAGTAGAGAGAAAAAGAAGGGAGCAAGAACATGAGCTCAAGGTCAAAGCAGAGAATGACAAGTTGGAGTTAATACAAAAAATTCATGACCTTGAGGAAGAGAAAGCAAGGAACCAGAGAGAAAAGGAAATCTTAGTTGCCAGGTTAAAACTTGCAGAAGAAGCTCGCCAAAAAGAAGAAGAAGAAGAAAGTTTAAAAAGGGATGCTGAAGAGCTTGTTAAGAAGCAACAAGAGGAAGAAGCAAAGGCAAAAAAGCTCAAGGCATTAGAGGTGGAGAGATTAGAAAAAGAAAGACTAGAGGCTTTGGAAAAAGAGAAACTTGAAAAAGAAGCTCTAGAGAAGGAAAAGTTGGAAAAAGAAAAGGTAGAGAGAGATCGGTTGGAAGAAGAGAGTAAGAGGAAAGAAGAGGAAGAAAGGAAATAACAAAGAGATAGAGAAGAGGCTGAGAAGTTGGTGCAGATGCATATATTGTAGGAACAACAAGAGAAAGCAAGGGTTGATTCTCAACCTCAGGTAAATGTTCAGCCACCTTCTACAGTTGTTGCTTCCTCTTCTATGATGACTACTGCTCCAAGTGCTCCTACTTGGCTAAAATTAGACCTAAAAAAGAGGGTATTAACACCTCCACAACCTCCCAATTGGGAGGATATGATGAAGGGAATTAAGCAAGAAAGGCCTAAAAAGAAGGCTAAAATTCTACATTCTACCCGACTCATAGACAAAGGAGAAATTGTTGCTGAATGTGCCATGCCAATGACAAAAAAGGAGGTAGGGGACATGCAGCTAACAAATTATTAGTCGAGTACTGTCAACTTGGGAAGACCCGCTAGGAATTAGCAAATGATTTTGATTGATGTAGTGGCTTCAACGACCAAATCAAGAATGATCAAGGATAAGCAAAAGAAGGATGAGCTTAAAGCTCAATTAGATCAACTACATTCATTCTTGAAGAGTGTCTCCTCTCCAAGATCACAATAGGTAGCAGCCATTGAGACTCCTATTTTGTTGAGCAAAAATGAGGTAGATGATTTGGTACAAGTGAAAGGAAAAGCAGAGATGCTAGACCGATGGGTGCACAAGTTAAACAAGGAGGTTAGAAGGTTTTGATGCCTACAAGGACACTGAAGGGTTAGTAAAAGAAATGTATCAATACATTGAGGCATCGGAAAATCAAGAAGAGGAATACAAAGAATACAGTCAAAAGTTGGAAAGAGTAAGTGCATTGCCTCTAACAACTCTTCTGGAACAATCCATACTTGAGGAAGACAACAAAGATTTTGTGGAGAAAACTTCTTGCATACTTCGGTTTAGAACTGACTTTTTGTGTAAACATAAGGATGAGATCCAAGAAGCTACTAATAATTTGACTGAACAGTTAGAAGAGATGGAAGTAGTTATTGCCATTATTGTAGATGTGAATGCATTTTCAGAAGAGGGCATGCCTTTGAGTCAAGTAAAAGAGAAATGGGATGAAAGATTCAAAAGACTCATGCAGAAAGAAGATGGTGGTAGAGAGTTGATGTTAGATTGACTAGTGGATGTAAAGGAAGAGATAAAAGCTGCTGGGAGAGAGTTAATAAAAATAAGAAGTATGAGGGATTTTGCTACAACAAAATTGGATCGGATCAGATTTGATGATAGCTGGATTGATGGGCCGGAAATAGATACTTTACAACAAGTCTTCACCAACTACGATGAGTACATTGCAGATCCAGCTTCGCATGCATGAATTTTTGCATGCATGATGTTCCTCTTCCTTGCATGTTGCATGCATACAACACTGATAGTCTTGGGGGCGCATGACTTCTTTTCTTTTCTTCTATCTTTTATTTTTAGTTAAACTGAATGTCTAAATGTAAGAACTCAAGATCAAATTTATCTGAGTTTCCAAGAGAATTTTTATTCCTAAAAAGGTGGATGACCTAAAATAGAAGTGGAGTTCGAGTTTTTGGTATATCTATAAATACCCAATGGGTATCATATTGTAAAGGTTGGCTAATTGAGAATAGAATTGGCTTACCTAAGATTAGGAGATAGAATTTTGTAGAGTTTTGCAGAGATACTTTGTACTTGATCTTTTTATAGTTAATAGAATTACAGGTTTACGCAATATGGAATTAGCATTGAATTGTTTGATTTGATAAGGCTGATAAGTTATAATCTATCTGAATGCCAGTGATTGTGCTGAAGCATGATAGTTTCTTATTTGATGAAAGTCATTAGAAGAAACCAGATTTAAATATTATCTTGTTAGATTATCATTGAATTGAAATTATTAAAATCTGTTGATCTATAATCTTGATGATGAATGAGTGTGTGTTGTTTTGAAAGTCCTTGAACTATTTGTGATGTGTGATTGTGAAGTTAATTAAGCACCTAAAATGTATGCAGTGGTATAGATTATGCTATAGATTGTGTTATCTTATGGTTTTCTTGATCTGATTGGAAGAACATTCATTATTGGAAGATATATGTCCGGATGATAGATATATTTGATTCATACTTACTAGTTTACCCCTTTAGTCTATCTTTTTCTTTTGTTTGAAACCCCATTGATTTACCAAAATAGTTAGATAGAATGAGTCATCGCTTGAATCTTTTGTTACCAACACAGGCCCCTTGAACATTACAGTTGCATGAACCGATTGAGTGACACCAGATAGTTGAGAACCAACTACCAGGACCTTGGGAGTTAGGCCACTACATGTTGTCTTTCTTTTTTCAAGAGAAATAGAGTAGAAATATTTTGTTTTAATGTTGTTTGTGTCATTTTCATCATCAACAGAAGTTGGCGCTAGAAGGAGGGCCTGAAAGGACAAGCTGGCTCACATAGGGTCATTCTCACCGGACAAATACGAAAGGATTCTTAGATCTTTTGTTGATCCTGAACCATTACAAGAATTGCAAGCCCCATTTAGACCAAGACCTCATGCTCGTAGGGTTTTTCTACCTACGCTACCACCACCACTTACTCGACCTGGATTTCCTCCAAATCCACCTACACCACCATTAGTTCGACCTACATCACCACCTGCATATCGACTTGTGTCACCACCGATTCAGCCTATAACACCACCTGTTCAACCACTCCCACCAATGGCTTACTTTGTGAATAATCTCTCCCCGTTAGGGATTATTCCTAGGGGATTCCATGATTTACCAAAGAACCCAGAGAGGTTCTGTCCAAAATACATGCATGGAGAATCAAGAAGTGCCGAGGAACATATACAAGCATTCAAAGATGATTGCACACGATTTCAGGTTGCTCATCAAGATGTGGTATGTAGACTATTTCCCTACTATTTAGGAGATATGGCATATAATTGGTATCTAAATCTGCCCCAGGGATCTATTTTGGGTTGGACAGATTTAGAAAATGCTTTTATTAATCAATTCAGGGTTTGTGTGGATCCTGCAATATTGTATCACTAGTTTGCCACCATAAGGAAGGAACATCATGAACCATTGCCCTTGTTCAACACTAGGTTCCAAAGGATGTATCATAGGCTACAAGAGCCTTACTTAGTGCCAGAGGGTATGGCCATACAGACATAGTTGAGAGCTGTTGATCCTTTGATTGGCCTATTCTTACAAAGAACTTATCAACCTGATGAGATTGACTCACTGTCCAAAATTTATCATTTGGCTATCAAATTACAACAACAAATAAGTCTGCAATCTGGAGGTTTAGGAATGGCTCTACCTCCCATGAATTATCAGATGCCTAATCCACCGTTATACAACACTGTCCTAGGGATGTCTTATTCCCAATATGGACTTACATCTGAGTTGCAAGCTCCACCCACTATACCTTTCTTTGGCAATGGTACACAAGATTCCTCCCATCAACCTCAACAACAACAACCTCAAAATCAACTGCAACAAGGGGATCAACCCATGTCCATTCCCCAGCCATAGTCCAAAATGTGCAGAATGAACAAACTGTTCAACTCACAAGTGAGGTAGAGAATCTCAAGAAGACGCTCTCCCAGATGTCAAATGACATGGCACAACTCAGGCAAAACCCTCCCCATAATCAAAACCAAAATTACAACAACCAGGGAGGTTATAACAATCAGGGCAATTATTCCAATCAGAACGAAAATCAGAACACCAATAGGAACTACCTAGGTCAAAACTCCTCAAATCAAAATTATCAAAATCAGAAAAGAGGATATAATCAAAGGTTCAATAACAACAACAATAATAGGCAATGGAATACTGGACCCAACAACGGGGGAGTTCCTCATAATTATCAAGCAAGTGAGGAAAGACCACATACTACTAATGTTGTTGATTTGAATTTTATGACCAATTGGTGTAGGCTGCATGATACATCAGCACATTCTGAGGTCAATTGCCCAGAAATGGAGAAAATTGTGAAAATTGCACAGGCTGATGCCCATCCTCCAACAGGAAATTCCAATCCGGATAATGGGCCAGTCAGCACTGCCATGACTTATGAAACTATTGAAGAGAAATATCAATTCCCTATGCAAGGGGATAATGAGCCAGAAGAAGATGTATATGATGCTCAAGCTTTTCAATCTAAGGGTGGTCACTTTCTAAGAAATCAGAATAAGGGGCCATTCACTAAATTTGCACCCCCAAATAATATGGTTCCCCCAAATCAAAATGCAGATAACAATCCACCTCCACCAAAGGGACCTTTTGATTCTCATAATAGAGCTAATCAGCCTTCTTTTCCTAAGTATCAAGTTAGGAATGATTCTGAGTTTGATTTTGTTGCAGAATTACAAAGGCAGAAGACATCATTGTCTTTCTTTGATATCATGAAGTGGTGCCTAGCTCAACGAGAGGTGGTATTAAAGGTTTTGGAAGAGGTAGATCGCCTAAAAGGGAAAGGTAAAGTGACTCCCGCAAAGGAGACAAATGCAGCTATGTATAAGGGTAAGACCAGTAGCCCACCTTTTCTGTTAAGTTTAAGAATCTTTGGAAAGAACCTACACAATTGTTTATTAGATTCTGGAGCATCAGGGAATGTCATGCCTTTTTCAATTTGTAAGAAGTTAGGATTGAGTATTATCCCAACCAATAAAAAGGTGATTCAGTTGAATAAGACAGAAGTTAATGTTGTGGGTGAATTAAAGAACATGCATGTGTAGGTTGGATCAGATCCAAGGATCCAGACCTATATAGATATCCAAGTAGCTGATATCCCAGAAACTTATGGTATGCTCCTAAGTAGAGAACTAATGAAAAGTATAGGGGGATATCTATCCTTGGATTTCTCACACATGTGGTTACCATGGAAAGGAGTTGCCACACAGATAAGAATTGAGAGTGAACCTGGGCTCAAACATATGATTACAAAATATGATGCTGCAAATGAGGTAGCATTCTTTGAAACTGAGATAAGTGTTTACAAACAAGAGGAAGTTCTTACATTGTCTATAATCAGTCCTGAGGATACTTCACCTTTAGAGCATAGTGATCCCATGATTTGCATCAATCAGCAGGTTTTAATAAGGAAATTGCAACAAGATAGGCTTGTTTTAGGAGGAGAAACTGACTTGAGTAGTTTATTACTCCCTAATTGGTGCAGGATTCACTATCACAACCATTCCTAGTTGACATGTTAGTCATGCATAGATATCCTAGGTCATATAGATCAGCCACAACAAAAATGACATGAGGAATCTGAGACTCCCATCAATGAGTTCTCTTTCAAAGTTAAGGATGTTACTATTCTTATTCAGGTTAACCTTACTTAGAAGGGATTTTCCACATCTGTAGAACAGACTCCATTGTTATGTTCTAAAATTTAAGAAGAGATTAAGGTAGCACAATGCCTTTTCAATGTGCTTGCTCCGAATGCTTTACCAATGCCAAAAGAGTTGATGAAAGATGAATTTGATAGTAAATCAACCCAAGAAATCATTCAGGAAGTAGTTGTTGAACAAATTGAAGACCTAGGAAAATATTTAACTGAGCCTCTCCCCAACACAAATTCTGACAAACAGCAAAAGTCAGAGCCGCCACACATCTCAAGTGAGTCCTTTCCTGTTGCTTCTAAAAAGAAAGAACTCCCAGCCAAAGACCAATTATGGACTCTTAAATTTGATGGTTCTAAATCTAAAGCAGGAAGTGGAGCAAGGATTGAACTAACCAATCCGAAAGGAAAAACTTATTTTGCTTCTTATAGATTGCAATTTGGTTGCACTAACAATGTGGCTAAATATGAGGCACTGGCAAGAGGGCTTATGTTTGCTCATAAGAAGAAGGTAACTGCTCTTACAGTGATGGGAGATTCTGAGGTGATTGTGAAACAGGTATATAGTCAATACACATGCCATAACAAAAGATTAGCTGCATATAAAAATAGGGTCTGGAATTTAATAGAAGATTCTGATGCCTTTGGAATTACTCTCATTCCAAGGGAAGCAAATCAAATAGCAGGTGCTCTGGCTGTTGCTGCTTGTACATTAGAGCCTATGCAAGACTCAAATCTGAAGAGGTTTTCAGTAGAATTGATTTCAGTTCCAACAATTCTCGATAATGTCAGACACTTTTAGGTATTTAATGATGATAAACATATATTGGCCTTTTTGGCAAATTCTGATGTTTTTGAGGGGTAGATAATTGATGATTCTAATAGAGATTAGGGAGACTACAATCCAGAAAGTGACAATCCAGAAGGGATATTGGATTTAAAGAGCAATAATATTCCCAAAGGGATGATAGCTTTAGAAAGAATATTTGACTCAGATCCACAAGCTTATCAAAGAGTGCCTACAAAGAGTGAGGGAGGTAAGTATGAACAAGTTAATTTGACTCACTCAGGCCCAAAAAAGAACATTCTTATTGGGAAGACCTGCCCTCAGGAAATAAAGGATGAGATAATTAAGGTCTTGAAGCAGAATATTGAATCTATTGCTTGGAGCTATGATGACTTGAAAACTTTTGATACATCTGTCATCACAAATACAATTCCTCTCAAGCCAGAAGCTAAGCCGTTTCACCAAAAGCAATGCCCGGTCAATGCATTAATTGAGCCTCTGATTCAGAAAGAAGTGCAAAAAATTTTGGCTGCAAGAATAATTTTTTCAGTTAGACACTCTACTTGGGTGGCTAATCTAGTTCCTGTAAGGAAAAAGAATGGTGAAATAAGGTTATGTGTGGATTTCAGGAATTTAAACAAGGCCTCCGAGAAGGACAACTATCCATTACCTTCCCTTGATGAAGTATTGCAAAAGGTTAATGGATCTCAAATGATGTCTTTCTTGGATGGGTATTTAGGATACAATCAGGTCCTTATGAGTCATGAGGATAGGATGAAGACTGCTTTCACTACAAAGTGGGGGACGTTTGCGTACAAAGAGAATTCCTTTTGGTCTTATCAATGCTGGTGCTACTTTTCAAAGAGCGATGGATGTAGCATTTAAAGATTTGATAGGGAAATGTATAATCATCTATGTTGATGATCTGACCATCTTCTCTAAGAATAGAGAAGATCATGTTGCTGATTTGGAAAAGGTACTTAAGAAATGTATTAGTTATGGTGTCTCTCTTAACCCAAAGAAATGTGTATTTGGAGTTTTTGAAGGGAAGCTTTTAGGTCACATTATATCAGAGGAGGGGATTTCCATAGATCCTGATTGAGTGGAGGCCATCTTGAAGTTGACAAAGCCAGGAAGTAAGAAGGAGATGAGGTCTTTCTTTGGAAGGATCAATTTTGTCAGGAAATTTATAACAGGGTTTGCTGAGATTGTCAAACCACTCAATGAAATGATGAAGAAGGATGCAAAGATTGAATGTAGTGAAGAGGCTAAATCTGCTTTCATGCAGATTAAACAAGCTATATTTGAGGCACCTGTGTTAACAAGCCCAAATTATCTAAAGCCCTTTTACATTTATTCTTTTGCTTCTGAACATTCATGTGCAACAATTTTAACACAAAGAAGAGAAGAGAACGAGGAGAGACCTATTGCTTTTATGAGCTCTCCATTTAAAAATGCAGAAGTAAGATATTCATCATTAGAAAAACAAGCCTTTGTGTTGGTACGAGTAGTAAAGAAGTTTAGGCATTACATAATCCGAAGTCAGGTTATGGCTATAGTTCCGGATCCAGCTGTGAAGTCTCTCCTAATGCAAAGTGAATTAGGGGAAAGAAGAGGGAAATGGATGGCCATCTTACAAGAATTTGACCTAGAGATACACCTAATGAAACTTCTTCGAGGCCAAGGTTTGTCAAAGGCAATGGTAGAAGTAGACAAAAATATTACTTGTGAACAATATACAGTTCAATCATTCACAAAGGATCCATGGTATATAGATTTAGTTTTTTTCTCCTCAATAACAAATGTCCCGAGGGAATGAATGCTACTCAAACGAGAGCATTGAGGATGAAGAGCTCCCATTATATGATCAAAGGGGGATCAATCTACAGGAAAATTTTTCAAGGAATATATCTACGATGTTTAGATCAGCAAGAAGCTAAGCATGCCATAAATGAATTTCATGGAAGGCATGGGACAGGACATGGATCTGTTGATGCTTTGGTTGATCAGATTTTGAGATCAAGCTATTATTGGCCTTATGTGTTTAGAGATGCTCATCAACATTGCAGGACTTGTCATGTATGTCAAACCTCTACACCTAGAGAAAGAAATCCTACAATGCCCCTACAACCAATATATGAGGTAAGGCCATTTGCTCAATGGGCACTTGATTTTGTAGGTGTGATTAATCCCAATTCTTCTGCAGGGCATAAATTCATCTTGACTGCAATGAACTACTACACATGCTGGATAGAGGCACAACTTGGCAAGAATAGTACCACAAAGGTGGTCATCAAGTTTCTAACAGAGAACATTACAACCAGGTTTGGAGTTCCATTTGCTCTGGTATGTGATAACGACCCTGCTTTTTCTTCTACTGAGTTTATTTCATGGGCACATGAGCATAAGATTGTGTTAAAATATTCTTCCAATTATTACCCTTAGGGAAATGGAGTGGCTGATTCCACAAATAAGAACTTGTTGGAAGTTATACCTGCACTGGATGAGTACTCATACTAGGCAATTCCCAATATTTTGCATCATTATGATGGATAACAATGATCCCACATGCCTTAGCACTGCCTTGTTTACTAACATTAGGCTTGTAAAATTGAAGGGGAAAAAGGAAATATCCATGTTCCACTTGATCATATTCACTCTACATATCAAATTGAAAACCTTCAAAAACATTGTGCATCGAATTAGGCCCATAGTCTCCTGAAGCATTAGTAATGAAAGAGACAGATTTAAGAGAGTCTTCACCCTGCTTCACATAAATTCCATCCTTGTTGAATGAGAGAAAATTCATAATGATACCCAAAAGGTGAGGAGCATCAACAAAAAACTCAATCGTATATTCATGTTGGTTGATATCATACTCAACATCATTTGGCTGCCCAACACATGAGCCAAATTTCCATTCATCATTGGTGAGCCTCAAAGCCAATCCATAATCCACATGTGCATCATAGTATGCAACTTGGTCACTAATTACTAAAACTTCCCCCCTAGTGATACATCATCTTCTAAGAACTCACCTTTAGACTCAAGATTTACACATTGAATAGTGACACCTTTGTCCTCATATCCTTCATCACTTTCCAATTCAAAGTGCTCTTCTTCTTGTGCATGAGGTATTTTCAAGTCATTCTCATGAAGAGGATTATATTTATGAGAAAAACACTCAAGAACTTCAATCTTGCCTTGATCCTTAGTCTTATCCTCAAGAATATCACAAAATGTGAAAACTTCATAAGCATTCCTATCAAGAAGCTTACTGGTGGATTGTTCTACCTACTCATAATTATACCTTGGCCATACATTCAAAGCATCATATAAATCCTCAAAGAGTGGATTATCCCTGCACCAACCAGGGAACTCATCTTTATCAACTGACATGGGTAAAGGTTAATCAAAAAAAGGATTTTCTATTACATTGATTTTTGTCTGAGAAACGTCTACCCCTTTTATATGATATTGCAAACCTTGCAACCTATCATCACACTCAAAATCCTTTCAAGCTTCTTAAGGAGAGTCTCCCTTCATTTGGTAGGGGTACTCATATTCAACAAAGGAAAGACATGACTCTGTATCATCACAACCACCACAACATGAGAATTCATCAATAGTAAGACTACATTCAGACCCTTTAGACTAAATATCATATTATATGTTGTCAATATCTTGATCATCATCAAAAGACCGAACATTATCAACATTAAAATCATAGCTATTGATCGAATCACTTAATGGTGCAATCATTCAGACCTCATCCAACTCTTCAGCCTTCAATACCTCCCAGGAGCCCGATTCAGACACATCATACCTTCCCTCACAACAGGGGTCATCATCCTCATTATTGTGGTAATGATCTGCCCATATATCACTAGTTAATTGGTTGCAATGATTATAATCTAATTCATTTTCTTCACCAATTTGAATTATTTCTTGCTTTGCCGTAGTAGGATTAGGATCACTATTTCTTAGAAGCATCTGATATCATGCATGGTTGCTCCCAATTCTTTCTGCCAATTTTATTCAATCAACTATTTGGCCTAGAATTTTAGGCTTCAATTCCTTTGGAAACATGTTCCTAACTGGTATATTTCACAAAAATTGTCAATGCACATTGACTCTTTAGGGCTAACATTTTCTAGTATTTCCAACAACACATCCATAAACCTATGAAATAGGTCATGGGACAATTCACCTTGACCTCTTCTTATATCATATAATCTTATAGCATGAGAAACATGATCAACCCTACTTGAATCTTGTGGACATTTTACTTGGGGCTCACTATGATCAACATACTACAGTGATGGAGAAAGTGGGACAACAAGAGCCATATCTTCTTGGCATGATTCTTCACTGGTTGACTCACTAATTATATTTGCACAAGACATGCCAAAATGACTAGCATTAGTAGTTGGGCATCCTTTCATCATTGAATACTTGAGATTGTTTTCGATATCCATAACAATTTGATATGATTAGTGCAGTGTTGTGGGCTCTTTATCTCTTAATAAATAGCTCATATTTTTTTTAATGCACCTAAATATACAACCAAACATTCAACATCATTTGGTCTTATGCCTTCAGGGACCTCCCTTATGATCTTTGAAAATTTGATATTGAAAGAAGGGACTAACTCATCCTCCTCTTTGTGGATGTCCATAAAAATTTTCCTCACTAGACTTGGGTTTACTCTCTCACCAAACTGTTCCATGAATACTAGCTTGAATTCATACTAGAAATGTATTGAAGTAGATGGTAAAAAATAAAACCAGTCCCTTGCATCCCCTTTTAGAGGTTGAAAAAACATCTTTATGGCAACACCTTCAAAATTTAATTCAATCTCCCATCATGTCAATGAACTCTTGCAAATTCCTGCTTGCTGACTCATCCTTTGTACCATTAAACTTAGGCATCTTTTCTATGATTTTAGGTTGTATCTCATTTGGATAACCATGAATATTACTAAAATCTATAACACTGTATCTTTTAGTACTAAAATTTCCTTGATATGACAAAGGATGTCTATTATGCAACATTGCACTCATATTTATATTAGGGTAAAAAACTTGATAAGACAATATCACCTTGGCTTTGTAAGCCTTGCCAGATTTTGTCAAAGAGTAGTTCAAACTCTTTTTGTACCTAAGCTCTCTGACCTTTACAACACAATTTTCTATCTATTTTTCTTAGGATTTTAAACATAACATGCCTCTTTATTACAACTTATGAATTTCATATTACATTGTAGAAACACGCAACATCCAACTAGAATTTCCCTTTATTTGTGATTCTTCACTTAATTGGGAACCAATTACATTTCTATTATTGGAAACTTCTCATAAACTATTTGTTGAATCATGAAATATGTCTATGAGAGTACCTAGAAATAGTAGCAGCTTCTTAATTCTTATGTGACTGCAACCTTGCAAATCTAGAATTTCTACATGCTCTTCATTAGGTTCTAAAGCCAGAGTTGTTACCTCCTTTAAAAGGACTAAACTTCAAATAAATATGAAGTCCTTTCATAATTAAATCTCGTTATGGGTTGTCTCCTCTAGTGGAGTCATTCATAAGTTCTTTGAATTTTGTTGCAACCAAAATCTTTCCAGGTTCAAAACCTTTCAATATTTGAACAAAATATTCAGATCCATCAAATACTTGAATCTGTGATGCTACAATCTATGATTGGGATTCCTTATTTTATAAATTTCTCAGAGTTCTCCCCAGTAGAGTCACCATTTCTGTTGGTGTTTTTTCCAACCTGAGATTTGATGCTATCTAAGAGGTAGCCACCCTCTATATTCAAGAATCACAAAAGCTAATGGCCAACACGATGGGTAAATCTTCTCGGGAACCTACCCCTACTCTTTAGGCTCCGTGGGACCAAGAAGGATGTTCCTTATTGTTTTCATTTGATATTCAAGGCCTCAAGAACTCTTCAACACATAGATTTGTCCCTACTAATTGCAAATATACATTATTCATCAAAGGTTTGGCTGACCTTTACACAAATAACCATTTAGTTGCTAGGACACTAGTATATACAAGACTTATATCTCAAAATGAATAGGATTTGAATTAAGTAATGTTCTAACCTTGAATCCATAGCTAGGCATTTTCTAATTTATTAGATTACAAGAATTCCTAAGAAATAAGCCAATACCTCATCAAATTGGGAAGGAGTCAAGCATGAAATATTTTTTCATACACAAAACATTTAACCTTGAAATGAATGGACCATTTTCATAATGCATTACATCACAAAAAACTCATAGTTGTTAAAGTATTACTTCTTACCAAATCCATAGCAATTTATCATAGACCTATGACTCTCTTCAAAGTATTTAATTAGCTCTTTGAGTTAATACAAGAAATAAAATCATACATTCAAGTAAACCATTGAAGATAAATGAAATGATATTTGATATTTTCATTTATAGCCTATAACAACTGTACACAGGAGAGAACATACTTTAATTATATATATTTGTTTTGATATCAGTCATTTGCATAAAACTATTTAAGACTATTTCATACATAACCCATACCCAAGACAATTAGCTAGCAGACTCATCAAAAAATTTGCATTATATTTGTTCACTATATCCTACCTAGACCTTTCTAGATTCAAAAATTTGATCTCTATAATGAGCCTTGAAATCTCTTTTAAGCATAAGAGAGCAACAAGCATTAGGCTCATTACAGTTACATTTCACAAAATTTCATTTGCATTTCAAAATTTCTAGACAGTTAGATGTAATCATTTATCAAATAGTGGAATCAAAATGTAACAACCCACAAAACC
Organism: Sequoiadendron giganteum; assembly: GCA_007115665.2. Classification (NCBI taxonomy): domain Eukaryota; kingdom Viridiplantae; phylum Streptophyta; class Pinopsida; order Cupressales; family Cupressaceae; genus Sequoiadendron; species Sequoiadendron giganteum. Next base: position 324,446,641 of record CM021102.1, read on the forward strand.
AGTTGGTGTCACCCCATCCATTGAAAATTTTGCATCAACGCCTTGTTGTCCATATCCATGTCAAACCCCCAAAAAAATCCTTCTTACACTGCTAACATAGTCCACGTGTCACCATCATGCAGACTGCGCACGATGTTAGGTAACATTATTTAATATTCTGCGTGGCACGCACTACGACTCAAATTGAGACTAGACAATACATATGAGTCGTTGATCCTCCACCACAGAAGATCAAGCTGATAGTGGGGATTGGGTCCCACATGAATTGGAGGACGTGTGGCACAATTGTGCAACCCAACCGGAATACATTTTTAAAATGTTGCGCAATGTGCGTGCAAGGCTTGGACTTTAGTTGTTTCATTTGACGACTCACATTTTCTGCACATGCATACATAATTTGTTATAAAGAAGGGGTCATGGGCTAGGTAATGGGCAATGAACCCTCAAAATAGATTAAAGACTTAGGACGTAAGTCCTTAAAAAACAAAATATTTTGGGTAGACCATGAAATATTTAAAATTTTAATAGACACTCGATGACCGACGGGCTTAGGCAGAGGGGCCAATAATGAAAACAGGCAAGATGACATAGGTTGTAACTAGGAAAACCAGAAACTTGATACAAGGGTCAATGCAGAAACATAACGTGGGGGTTTAAGGCCTTTTGAAAAAAAATTGAAAGAAGGGCATAGACCCGAAAATCCTAGCAGAAAACCATCAAGCACAAGGGTGAGACATTACTAAAAGGTTTCATGGAACCAACGAAAGTGTTGAATTTCAAAATTCTCTATCAGAGGACTTGGTTAAAGCAGTAGAAGAATCCAAGAAAAGACAAAATATTCTGGGTGATCTTAATAACACCATCATCCTTATCCCAAAGAAGGATGCCTCAAAAGAAATGGGGGACTATAGGCCAACCTCTTTATACAATAGGACATACAAAGATCATCACAAAATTTATAACAAATAGGTTAAAAACTATTCTCCCTGATATCATCTCGGATGAGTAGAGTGGCTTCACCCTTAGATAGGCAATGGCAGAAGGGATAATTCTAGCACACGAAGCCATACACACTATTTGAAAGGAAAGGTAGATCAAATGATTTTAAGTTCGACATTCAAAAAGCCTATGATAAATTAGATAGATAATTTATAGCTAATGTTATGGGAAAGTTTGGCTTTGATAAGTCATGGATTGGCTAGATGAAAAGCTATATTGATAGCCCAAATTTTTCAATATTTGTGAACAGAATCCCTTATGGTCACTTTAACTCTTTGAGGGACTTCGAAACAGAGACCCAATCTCCCCTTTCCTATTTATCATTATGGGGGAGGCCCTAGGCAGAACTATCAAGGTTGAAAGGTTTAAGGGCAGGTGGAAAGGGGTGAAGGTGGCTCAAAATATCAAACCTATAATGCATTCATAGTTTGTAAATGATACGATGATTTTTAGAGTGGCAAGAAGAAGGGAGATGAGGACAATAAAAAGCCTCATAGACAAGTATTGCAATTTCTTAGGGCAAAATATAAACAATTTTTTTTAGAAATCTACTTCTTTAATACAAGCATCAAGAAATAGTGAGACATAGCCGAGCTTATTGACATAAGGATTGGATCTCTCTTAGGCACGTATCTTAGCCTACCTTTGTTTGTTGGGGCAAATGAAACTCATTTCTAGGAAAGTATGCTTTCAAATTGTAATAAGAAATTGGAATCATGGAAGGGCAAGTAGCTTATCTCAATAGGTAGAATTTTAGTGTTAAAGACAATAATATTATCAATTCCCATTTACATAATGTATTTCATGAAGCTTCCCCAACAAATCTTTGAGAAGGTAGAAAGGTGGATGAGACAATTCATGTGGAATGGCACTAGAAATCAAAACAAACTGCCATTACTAGCATGGGAGAAGGTATGTAGACCTAAAGAGGTCGGTGGGGTAGGTCTTAAACAATGGTCAATCATGAATATGGCACTAGGAGCTAAGCTCATTTAGAGTATATTTAGTAATGCAGGTCAAAAGTGGGTAAAGGTTTTGCAGAACAAATATTTAGACTCCCAAGACTCACAAATAATCCTCATAATTCAAGACCCCCCATAGGGGTCTACCATCTGGATTTTTTTCATCTCTTGTAGATCCTTGGTGACAAATCACTTGACATGGGGGTGATCACACAATAGTGGTTTACACTTTCTCGGAGATCCTGATTTTTGTTGAAATCATATATTTTTAGAAAATATAATGATTTAAGCCTTAAAAATTTCCATTTAAAAAATTCCAATTGAAGATGATTTGATAAAACCACCTTAGATCAAATTCCCTTGGATAAAACCCCACTAGTTTTAAACCATACCTATAACGAAGTCTCCTTTACACCTATCAAAATGCTGATAAAAAACCACTTTTGATTTACCTTTTGGGGGATCAAATGAATTCATTTAAAATTTAATTTTTGTAAGTATACAATTCTTATTATAAGCTTCCCAAAAAGTATAATTTTAAATAAATTTGATTTGATTATTATATATATTTTTTAATTTCTTGTGAATGTAGGTTTTTCATCGAAAATCAAGCTCTCTATTCTTCACATGTGGAAAAATAGCATATTACCAAAAAAAAATCTGAAAAATATCTATGCACTAGATGTTGATGTCCTTAATCCATATTGTTTTTTAAAATTTTGATACATACAAAAAAAGTTATTTTTTAGCCAGCAAATCATGTCTAAATTATAACTATTTTGACTTTGAAACTTAATTAAGATTTTTTTTTCAATGAAATGCTATGAAACCAATTCCATGCACTAGATATCATAGTCACAAATCTAAATTCAAAAAAAAAAGATTTTTATCCTTCATGGAAAAAAAGTTGTGTTAACCAGTAACGTCACTCTTTAAAAATAGTGTTTACTGTTAAAAACTAGTTTTCGAAGGAGATGGAAAAAGAAGTGCAATCTAATTCCAATTTTTTTGAAAAAATATATTTGGTTATATGCAGGATCATGATGGGCCAAAAAGTGGCGATATGAAAAAAGTAACATTTTGCATTCACCCAAAACATGAAAATCTCGAGTTGACTTTTTTTTTTGGGTTGGGTGTCAGTACATTGCTCCATAGCAATGCCCAACCCAAAGTAATACATATCGGATATCCGATTTACGTTAGGTAATATAGTGGCCATTTTAAACCTTGGCAGCAACCATTTTAAACCACAATGTCTTTGACAAGGATGGTAAGGGCGTATTGATATCAGATTTTTCCTAATATCAGATTTATAAGGTAAGTTTTTGGTTTTTTTTTGTTTTAATTGGTTTTTGTATTAGTTTTGTATAAAATTAACTAGTTTTTACAAATATTAAAAACTAGGGTTTTTTACAATAATTTCATTTATATTGTGTAATTTCAATTAGATTAATTAGTTTTCAACTTCAATAAGGTATTATGGCTAAGAATCAAAACCCACAAATGCCAAACTCTCCACCACCTACGTGCCCATCAATTAAATAGTTAATTGGTGAAAAATTGGAGCAATTGAGGGGCATTTGTGATCTTTATAAGACAATCCCTCAATTATCCTAGATGATAAACACATTGAAAGAAATAATTAAAAATATAGAAACCCTCTCCACCCAACATAACTCCATTCTTTCATGGCAAGAAACCATGAGGGAATATTACTTCGATGGATTGTCTTACAAAGAGGTGAAAGATCTCGAAATAAAAAATCCCAAATAGCCTCTTTATTTATTAACCCCTACACTAGTCTGCTAGTTAATATTAATAAACCAAAACTTTCTATAAAATGGTGCACAAATAAGGACATTGTAGATAACTTTTGGGATCGTTGGTGGATGGTTTTTGATAAACCACCGAACAATAATATTGATGTACCATTTTACTTTATTAAAAAATTATACACTAAGTTTGTGTTAGGGCAACATGTCAATTACTTTGACATTAAACCCTTTTAGGGCATCGGTGGAGGTATGCCCTAGGATAGACTAGGAGTAGTTAGAGTAGTCTAGGGCCCATATGTTCCCCCTCCTCCCTTAACCACCTCCAGTACATCATCCAAATACTATCAAGGATGCAACCACATAGACTATTATGGATATTCACTCTTTGAGTGATCTCTTGGTTTCCAATACTGCTACAATAGCTCAACCACATGCTGGTGATGTTGGTGATGGATCGAGTGTTGCTGCATCCTCCTCCTTAGGTCCACATATTTGTGTGCCACATACTTGCACTATGTGCCACCAAATATGCTTGGTTCCTCTTGTACAACTTGCTGAGCATCCCTTCAACACTTTTGATTTTGACCTCCATGATGTGGATGATATAGGAGATCAGACGCACGAGATTGGAGCACACCCTGTAGAGTCCTCTCATGCTAGAGAGGGGGACGTTGGAATAGTTACACAAGTAAGATTTAAGTTGTAATTTCATAACTTTCATTTTTTTAAAAATGAATATTAATAAGAGAGTATCAATTACTAATATTTATTTACATGGTCTATTAATAGTTGATGTCTAAGGAGGATCTTTTACATGTTACTAATAGCACCCTCATGGCCATTTCATTTGGCCTCGACATGCACACGGTATATATTTTCACACTCACTCATTTATATTTTTTATTATATAGTTGCTTGTCATTAATGAAATTATATATTAAATTATATGTTTATCTTATTTTCCTCTTGTAGGAAACACCTAGTGTGAGTGAGGTGCAACACTATCCAAACTCTGGAGGCGCAATGGTAGATAAGGGAAAGGTAATTGAATTTGAATTCAATTGAATTAATATTTTTTAAGATCTTATAGTGATTTTAGTTACATCGACATAGATTGGTAGTTTCATATACTTGTCATTTTTATGTACAAGCGGTTATGAGCTACACATCCTTGTTGTCAAGTGTCACAATGCTTGAAGGAGCAGGTGTTGGAACACCTCAAGGAGTAGGTGTTGAAACACCTCAAGGAGGAGGTGTTGACTGAAGGAGATAAAGAAAAAGAGATGCCTAAAGAGGTATGTGTTTATTTTATTTTGTGTTTGGTAAATATGTTCCTATTACTGACAATTGTATGCTAAATTGTATCAATTTTATGATTTTGTTCACATATATAGATTGAAATTGCAAAATTTGGTTTGATTGGTTCTTTGAGAGGGGCATATTCTAGGACTCTTGACCATTTGAAGAGATGTAGACATGAGGTAATCAAGATTTAAATTTTAGAGTTCAATTATAATTCAATGTATATTGATTTTGATGTTAATTATTCGATTTTAAATTATATAATATAACTAATCTCAATTGTGGTTTGCATTTTTCTTGTGTAGGTACCTTCAAAGCCAAATAGTGCTTCAAAGAGGCTCCATTTTGATGATCCAACAGTAGTTTAGGATGAGATAGACATTTTGGCATGTATATTTTGAATAGATATCGAGATGGCATATGCCACATTCTGTAAAAATTTGTTTGAGTTGGCATTGATTCCATTTTTGTATATGGACATACACTTGATTATTGGATAATTTGATATATAGAAGTTGAGAATCGAAATAAATTTTTCCTCATGTGCATGTTTAAACTCTTCAAAAATTTGATCTTGAGTAATCGTTAAATATCTATGTACAATCGCATAAAAAATAATGGTTATAATATATAGTTCACAATAAAAAGTAATGAATAATGGTTAAATTATATCATATATTGCTTAGTTATATTAAATAGTTTAAACAAGTTTGAAGACAAGAACAATGGTAAAGTTTAACATTTTAACTTTAAATTTTAAATACACAAATGTTGTTGTCTCACACTACATATTTCATATTGGATTATCATTACATATTGAAATTCAAAAAATATCATAGTTTTATGTTGATACACATGCCAAAGGATATGAGAAGCCTAGTTAAGAAAAAAATTGTACACTTTCCATACATGTCTACAAGGGCCGTTGCAAATATAATAGATGTGACAAAATTCATATATCATTTATGCTTTAATGGTTGTCCATTGATGTAGGGGCATCAAGGGCCCCATAGGCATACATGGTGATCATTTTGGGTTTTTGGTTGATTTTGTGTTTCTTGGGTGTAATAAGGTCATTGATGAACACTTGGAGTCATTTTTAAGTGATTTGGGGTCATTTTTCAAAAAATGTAAAAAGTTGTCAAGTTGCTAAAGTGTTGTCAAACAACTTTTGCAATAAAGTGCAAAAGTGAAATTTTATTAACAAATTGATTAAAAAGTGGTTGTAAACTATTGGGATAGATGATAGGTTTATAAGGAAACTCTCCCAACTCAAGAAGGGGTTGAAATATTGTATATAAGGACACCATCCCTCAATTTCAAGGCTTCTCACAAAATAGAACACATTCACCAAGGTTACAAGACTCAAATAAGACACCAAGGTTTCAGACACTTTTCCAACACTTTGGGAAACCCTATATAGGGTAGACACATCAAACTCAATCACTACTTTTCTCACCAAAAAACATGGAACTCATTCAATGATGATTCAACTGGCAAAATCCCTTAAGAGTCTAAAGTGCAAAAGGGCAACAATCTTTGATGGGCTGTTACTTAGAAAATGTGAGGCCTACAAAATTTTTGTTTGAGGCTACAATATCGTGTTGGGCCCCTCTACAATAACCTCTCTTAATTTTTGATATCTCAGAGGCATTTTCCCATGGTGTCATGCTTTCAGTTGATAGAAAAAGTGTCAGATGCAAGCAATGCAAATTTGAAAACGGGTGTAAATTTTGTTCTGCAACTCGTGCGACCAAAGCGACTATTCCAACACATCCAGATGCAAGATTGAATGAAGGAATCCTCTCTGGGTTGATTACATGATGGTCTCAGTTGGATTGTTCAACCTGGGAGTTGGGCTCCTCTCCTACTTTCAGAAGGAAGGGAGTTGAATAGTTGGGGTACGTTTAGGTTAGGTATGGTCCCCTTTCACACTCAAATAGGCTGAATCAGTCTGAGCTACATTCAACCGACAAAATCCCTTAAGAGTCCAAAGTGCAAAAAGGTAGCAATCTTTGATGGATTATTAATCAAAAATCGTGATGCCTACAAAATTTGTTTTTGAGACTATAGGATCGTATTGGGCCCCTCTATAATAACCTCTCTCATTTTTTGATATCTCAGAGGTGTTTTCCCATGGTGTCATGCTTTCAATTGATGGTCAGATGCACGCAATGTAAAGTTGCAAAAAGTGTAAATTTCATTCTGCAACTTGTGTAACCAAACCGATTGTTCCAACACGTTCAAATGGGTACGTTTAGGTTAGGTATGGTCCCCTTTTTCACCCAAACATTCCAAAGCAATATGAGCTACGCTCAATCGACGAAATCCCTTGAGAGTTCAAAGTGCAAAAGGGCAACAATCTTTGATGAGCTATTACTCAAAAACCGTGATGCCTACAATTTTTTTTTCTGAGGCTATGAGATCATTTTGGGCCCCTCTACAATAACCTGTTAGTTTTTGATATTTTAGAGGTGTTTTCCTATGGTGTTATGCTTTCAGTTGATGGAAAAGGTGTCAGATGCAAGCAGTGTAAAGTTGCAAAGGGGTGTAAATTTTGTTTTGCAACTCGTGTGACCAAACCGACTATTTCAACACATCTAGATGGGTATGTTTTGGTTAGGTATGGTCCCCTTTTGCACCCAAATAGGCCAAAGTAGTGATGCCTAATTTTTTTTTGTTTGAGGCTACGAGATCATGTTGGGCCCCTCTATAATAAACTCTCTTAGTTTTGATATCTCAGAGGTGTTTTCCCGTGGTGTCATGCTTTCAGTTGATGGAAAAAGTGTCAGATGCAAGTAGTGTAAAGTGGCAAAGGGGTGTAAGTTTCATTCTGTAACTCGTGCAACCAAATTGATTGTTCCAACATGTTTAGATGGGTATATTTAGGTTAGGTATGGTCCCCTTTCACACCCAAACAAGTCGAAGCAATTTGAGCTATGTTCAACTGGTGAAATCCCTTAAGAGTCCAAAGTGCAAAAGGGAAACAATCTTTGACAGGCTGTTACTCAATTTTTATTTTGATCAATTCAGTCATTTTATCAATTTGGTAGTGTTTTTGTTCATTGATTTTTGGAAAATAGTATTATATTGATACATTATTTATTAATTGCATAATCATTATATTTAGTCATATTTATTCATTGCTCTGTCAATTGGTAGTTTATTTAATTATTTTTGTTCATTGAAAGTGTTGGAAATGAGACAACGCTTTCAAGGTTTAAACATGAAACATAGAAAAACATAACCAATCATTCATTTGCACATAATGAAAAAAATATTAAAAAGGGGAAATACTGAAATTTTATTGATAAAATGTGTTCTTACAACGGATATAAGATTTAAATGTGTCTTTGCTTTTAAAATTTTGTTACAAAGTGTGTTTCTCAATGCTATGACTGAGAAAATTGAGTTAAAATGCTCTATTTTTTTCTTATACAACCCCAAAACATAAAAGAACTACTTGAAAAATGAAGCATTTGGAAGATATGGTACAAAATGAGGAGAATTCTCATGAAAAAGTATTGCAAGAGTATACAAAATATTAGTATTAAAGTCACCTGCATTGCAAGAGTACAAAATATTAGTATTAAATAAAGAACACTAATGAACTTAAGCATAATGAACCTAAGCATTCTACAAATCCAAATCGATCACAGACATTTAGAAGTTTGACTCTCTGGTTACATGTTCCACCTCCTTGATTTGTCCAATTTTGGTTGTTGCTTCAATGTATTTGAAGTGAATGTCAGGATCCTCACTACCAATGACATTGAAAATATAGTTTACCATAGTAGCAAAATGTGTTAGTAATAAGATTAAATGAAAACAACTTGAAGAGAATTTTTTGTTTGGATAATAGATAGAAAAAGTGTAAAAAAATGCATATGAAACTAAAAGCTTTGAAAATATTGTATCCATATCAGAGCATTACCTTAATTTCATCTTCTTCAACTATTACATTAGTTTCATACCCATGAAGTTGTTGGAAGATGAATTACTTTGAGAGGGGGGGGGGGGATGAATCAGAGTAATGTACAATTTTTCAAACTTTTAACTTAATGAGAAAATTAAACAATGACCTTGAGACAACTTTATGAAACCTCTTAACTTGCAAAGTGAACTCTAACACATCAAAGAAATTTTAGCAGAATGACAGATTGATAAAAGACTTACATAACAATGTCAAAGCATGATATTGATTGTTCATGTAAACTTGATTGAACAGTTCCTTTTAATGCTTTATTTCCACAAGAATTCATGTATATTTTGAACACTTTTATAACATAATGAAATGTTTAGTCAAGTATCAGAGCATTGCATGAATTTTATTGACAAATGACAAAATGAAAAACATTAACACTTAAGCACATGGGTTGAAACACAAATGCACAATTTCACCACATAACACATTATTTTCCTGAGTGGAAAAACCCTCATGGGATATAAAAAACCACTTGTAAAATGTTCCTTTTATTCATTCAAAGAGCACCAACTCTGTAACAATGTGGAGCACCAAATCCAAGTACAAAATGAAGCACCCACTTCAAGTTAGGAGTACCAACTCCAAGTACAAATTGAAGCATCCACTTCAAGTTAGGAGCACCAACTCCTAGTCTTACAAATGTAACAAATGATAAACCATTAAGACCTTAAAATTGCATTGATTTGCAATCATAAAACCTTAACAATGCACCAATAATATGATATTCAATAAAACCTTAAGAATGCTATCAAATGACTGAGCCTTTCAAAAGCAACTAAGGATATTCAAAAAAATTCACTGTGTATAACATCTTCATCATTATCTTTGTTTTAAAATAATATTGGAGATAGACCCATTTTTTGCTTTAGTTACTGTTGTCTTAACCAATATCTCACTACATATTCCCTTTCAAATCTCACACCAAGCAATGAAATTTGTGTAAAAACACCAAAACTCTCAAGCTCAAACTTGAGTAACCAAAATGGAAAAACATAGTTATCTGTAACTGCTTTTTGTTTTTATTGCAAACTAAAAAACCATTTTAAAATCTTCATTTCAAAATGACAAAGATATTGTCAAGATTTTACCTCATTTTATGTCGGCCAAATGTCAAACAAAAATCTCATAAAATTCACCAAGAATACCTTCATTTCCAGCTGCGAGACAAACAACTACCTTGCAATTTCTTCCTTCATTCCAACTAACTCGAACAAGAGACCATCAAAATCTCAATACTAGTTCTGCAATTTTTGGATGGCGGCTAGGGTTTCACCTTTAGCCAAATGATAATTACAAAACTCATTTTTCCCTATCTTTTCTTTCATTTACAATTGATGAATTTTCACAATAAAATAAAAATTGAAGTCCGAAAGAATTAAGTCGTATGTGATAAGAAAAAGTCATAATGATTTTAAGATCATTGTCAAAGACTTTACCATGGAGGCCAACAATATTATCACTTTGATTAGTATTTCCACGCTGTCGTTGCCACCAAATATTTCATTCAACCTTTTTAGATGCCGACAAGGATAATGATTAAGAAGGTTGTGTATTGACCACAATAATCTCTTGATTATTGCTTTCATAGTTGCTGCCAAAGATAGAATCCAAATGACTTTACCCAAAGTCAAAACAAAGTGACCGAAATAACCATTATAAAATCACGGGTAAAAGAATCAATATCCCAATAAAAACAATGGCACTCAATTTTTTCGATGGCTTGGGATTCAATATTATAAACTGATAAAGTCACCCTTCTAGGAGATTCAAAAGATCGATACAACCATTGTAAATTTTCTTGAGCCGATTATTATGAGAATATAAGACATCATTACCTTATTACCAATTATTACCCTTAAGATATTGATAAACACAACTTTCATATCAATGTGATTGTTTCATAATGCCTTTGTGAAGTTATATGAATAACTCATGAATGCAACATGATAAACTGTCTGTGTATTAAGGATGATACAACCATGTAAACCAAGCATGTAAAATATGAATAAAATGAATTAGCAATATAAGACTTCATGAAGACTAAAGCTTACCAAATTACCTTCAATTTGAGCAATGAAATGCTATCACCTATATGTGTCTCAAGTAGAGATTGAAAAAAAAACATGCCAATGTAAGTACCAACCAATATCACTAAACCAATCTGAGTGTCAAAAAAATATGTGCATCTGTAATGATAAAAAAATAATATCACCTGATCATCAAAACCTATAGAAAGAATAACCCCATGTGATATATATCCTCTCCACATGAATCCAACATGATCAGTACCACAAAACAAAATTGAAAGTATCCAAAGCACTGTCTACAAGGTACTCTCCACAAAGTACTGAATATGCTTAGATTGATTACAACAATAACCAAATGCACCAAGTACCATAATGATAATGCCAAACCAAGTGTCAATCAATTACTTTTGACATCAAGGACAAATATGCCACAAAGAGAAAGTAAACAAACTCCCCCTTTGTCCTTGATGGAAAAAACTGAGCCATATGAACCAAAAACTCATATTTCTCCCCCTTTTTGTCACAAGGACAAAGGAGAACCTATGAAATGCCAAGAAATGTAACTGAAACAACTGCAGATGTAGCAATGGAGTAGCAAATAAAGACCAAATAAAGCAATGACAAGCTACTCAGAGAGCTAAAAAGCTCCCCCTGAATCCATGATAGAGAATTAAGAGAGCAAAGATTGAGAGACAACTCCCAACTGAGAACAAAGTCTTTCAAAGACTTCTTTAGCCAAAGGATTTGTAAAAATATCTACAACCTGTGCTTGACTAGGGACATATTGCACAAAAAATTCATTAGCCAACACCTTTTCATGAAGAAAGTGAAATTTAATAGCAACGTGCTTGGTTCTTGAATGCATAGCTAGATTCTTAGACAAATTTATAACACTTGTATTGTGACAAAAGATAGAAATAGGTTTTTCAACAACAATACCCATATCAGAAAGATTTTGTGCCATCCAAAGTAATTGAGTACAACAAGATGTAGCAACAATGTATTATGCTTCTATTGTAGAAAGTGAAACATAATCTTGTTTCTTGCTATGCCATACATCCAAACGATCACTAAGAAAGAATGCAACACCACTGATGCTTTTCCTGTCATCTAAACAATCGGCCCAATTTGCATCAGTATAGGCCATCAAAGTGAAACCATCATTTTTGGGATACCAAAGACCATAGTCAAGAGTACCCTAAATGTATTTAAAAATTCTTTTTACAACTGTAAGATGTGTTTGTTTAGGAGTAGATTGGAACCTAGAAACCATACAAATTGCTTGTATTAAATCAAGTCTAGATGTAGTCAAGTATAATAAATTGCCTATCATAGACTGATATTTAGATTGATCTACAATATGAGAATCATCAACTTTGGAAAGTTTACAACCAGTTACCATTGGAGTGCTTACTACATGACAATCATCCATCTAATTTTTTTTAAGCGTTTCCTTGCATATTTAGTTTGAGATAAGAAAATTCCATGTTCAAGTTGAGAAACTTGAAGTCCAAGAAAGAATGTTAGTTCACCTAACATGGAAATCTCAAATTTTGATTCCATAATCTTAGCTTTTTTTTGGATAAAGCATCATTATTACACCCAAAGATAATGTCATCAACATAAACTTCAACAACCAAAATATCATTACCTTCCATTTTGACATAGAGGTTGCTTTCCACACCACCTCTTGTGAAGCCATTAGCTATTAAATGTGAGTCCAACCTTGAATACCAAGCTCTATGAGCTTGTTTAAGACCATACAAGGCCTTTTTCAACCTTTAAACATAAGTAGGCTTGTCTTGTGCAACAAACCATTCAGGTTGTTCCATATACACTTCCTCATCAAGATATCCATTCAAAAACATAGTTTTGACATCCATTTGATAAATCTTAAAGTTCTTAAAACATGAGTATGCAAAAAATATTCTAATGGATTCAATTATAACAACAAGTACATAAGTTTCACCAAAATCAATACCTTCCTATTGTGCATAGCCTTTTTACACAAATTGTGCCTTATTTCCTACAAATTTTCCACATTCGTCAAGTTTATTTCTAAAAACCCATTTTCCACCAATGAAATTCTTGTCATCAGGTCTTGGGACTAACTCCCAAGTCTTATTCTTTTCAATTTGGCTGATTTCTTCTTGCATTGCTTTTAACTAGTATTATTCATCTACTGCTTCACTGCATGTTTTGGGTTCAAACTCAGTTACTAAACATAAATGTTCAAAAATTTGAGCTTGTTCCTCAAGTTTTTCTCTCCTTGTCAAGACACTTGCACTTCTATCCCCAATTATCTGATCTTGAGGATGATTCTTAACAACAATCCTGGAGGGTGGTTTTGGAGGTGTTACTACTTTAGAGATTGAATCATCCTCTTGTATATTATCTGTTTCAACAAATTTGGGAGAAATTTCAAGACCTACCATAGGTTCCTCTTCAACATCCTACACATGATCATCATCTAGAAGCAACTTTTCATCAAACTTAACATTAACAGATTCAATAATCTTATTCACCATATTATTGAAACATTTATAAGCTTTTCTATGTGTAGAATATCCTAAAAAGACACCTTCATTAAATTTGGATTGAAAGCTTCCTAAGTTTTCATCATCTCTTTTGATAAAACATTTACAACCAAATATTTTGAAGTACTTTATAGAGGTAGATTTACCATACCATAGCTCATATGGAGTGAAATTGGATTTCACTCTTATTTTCACTTTGTTCAAAATATAGACAACTGTATGAACAAATTATTTCCAGTACATATAAGGGAACTTGGCTTCATCAAGCATTGTTCTATCCATTTATTTCACTATTCTATTTTCCCTTTCCACAACCCCATTCTGTTGAGGTGTCCTTGCAACAACATATTGCCTTTTTATACCATGTTTCTCACAATAATCAATGAATTCTTGAGAGGTAAACTCACCTCCTTGTCTAACCTCAATAATTTAAGCTTCACATTAGATTCTTTCTCAACCATTTTATGAAAGATTTAAATCTATCAAAAGCCTTTGACTTATGTTTGAGAAAGGTTACCCAAACCATTCTTGTGTAGTCATCTACAAATAACATGAAGTACTTCTCACCATTTATTGAACTTGTACTAGCAGGACCACACAAATCAATGTGTACAAGCTGCAAAGGTTTAGTTGAAGCATTTTCTTTGGATTTGAAACTAACCTTTGTTTTCTTACCTCTTAGACATTCTTTGCAAACTGCATATTCTGGTTTGCTTAGAACAGGAAAACCTCTCACATTCTAGTTTTTTTTATCCTAACCAAATTGTCAAAGTTAACATGTCCTAATCATTTATTCCATAACCAATTATCTTCAAATTGACCCATAAGGCATATTACTTCATTGCTTTCATGATTGTAAGAGTCAAGAAGATTGTAAACATTACCTTGTGTCCTTAATGCGGTTGCAACTGTTTTACTAGATTTGTTCTTTATGACACATCCTTGTGAATTGAATATAACATTATAACCATTGTTACAAATCTGAATAACACTTAAAAGATTTTGTTTAAGGCATTATACATAATACACATCATAAATGGGTGTTTCATCATTTAGAAGTAGAAATCCTTAACCTTTAATCTGAATTCCTGTGTTTTCACCAAACTTTACTAAAACCTCCCGCATAATCTTCAAGTTTAAAAAACTTGTCCTTATCTCCTATCATGTGATTGGAACAACCACTATCCAAAACCCACAATGCCTTATTTTTGGAAAGAAAGGCAGTTTGCACAAGCATGGATTGTTCTATGCTTGGAACAAACTTGGGTCTCCAAACCTTTGCAGTGATTTGTTTACCTTGTTTGCATTATTTGGATGTGTGACCAATAGTATTGCATTTGAAGCATCTAATTGATTTTGGAAAGCCAAAGAACTATTTGTGACCAAACCTTGGTGTTCTAGGAATCATAAGCCTACAATTGCTCACTTTGTGTCCAAATTTATTGCAAAAGAAGCAATAACCATGGAAAAATGCATTAAACTTGAAATTGGTTCATTTATGCTCAAATGGCTGCTTCTTACCAGTTGCCTTAAAGTTCTGATTTAAAGTTTTTGAACACTCACTAGTGTTGAACCCAACACCAATCCTATATTTATGCTACTTTTCCCCCCCAAGTATATCATTCAAGTGAATGGTGCTTTCATAGCCTTCAATTTATTTTTTAAGAGTGACAACTTGCAGTTCAACTTTTTGAATCTCTTTATCTTTATCAACAAGAACTGATTTGATATTATCCACAACTCTTTTAAAGTCATAAAGTTCAACTTGTAAGCATGTGATCATTTTTTTTGGACTATGCTCTTGAGAAGCAATTTGTTTCTTTAATCTTTTTATTTCTTGAAGTGCACAAAGCAATTCACCTTCAAGATTGATTTCACAATTTTCTAAATCAGACTGATTTTTTGATTCTTTATTTGAAGTCTTTTGTGTATCAAATTTATCCATGAAAAAAGTTTCATCTTCATTACCTAGTGAGTCATCTGACTCAACATCTGAGTCTTCTTTGGTAAAGAGACTCTTTTTCTTTTTGAAGTTAAACTTCTTTTTAGGATTAAAAGCCTTTTTCTTATACTGTTTTTCTGGATTTTCATCCTCATTAGACTGATCACCATAAGGACATTTAGCAACAAAATGTCTAGACTTTCCACAAGTAAAGAATTTAAAGGGAAACTTACCCTTACATTTATTTTTGAGTTTTTTGACAAGAAGAGCTTCTTTTGAATCTAATAATTCAGACTCACTATCATCTGATAACTCTTTCTTTTCTATCTTGAAGGTAGTTTCTTTTGATGTAGAACTAGTACTACCGATTCTCATTTCATATGTAGTTAGAATAACTTGTAAGTTATCCAAGGTAAGATGATAAAAAAATTTCTTCTATTCAAGAGTAGAAACCTTAGATTCAAATTTAGGTTGCAATGTTCTGATTACTTTCCTAACCACATCAAACTCTTCAACTATTTCACCTAACCCCTTCTTGCATTTACAATTTCATCTATTCTTAGAAAGTAATCTGTAATCTTTTCATCATCTTTCATTTTCAATTCTTGAAACTAATTTTTAAGAGTGAGTATCTTGGACTGTTTGACCTTGTCATTCCCTTGATACACATTCTCAAGTTTATCCCATTTTTCAAAGGCTGACTTATAATGTATGAATTTAACAAATACTTCTTTTGTTAAACCACATAGAAGAGCATGTTTAGCTCTAAAATTTGTTTCGTACTTTCTTTTCACATTAGCATCAGTGGGTATGGATGCAGGTACATCATATTTGTTTTGCACAATACTCCAAACATCTAAATCAATAGAAATAAGTTATGTTTCCATTCTGATTTTCCAAAAAACATAATCAAATCCATCAAACAAAGGAGCTCTTGTAACAGATGAGCCTTCTTGCACATGTGACATATTGAATTCCAAGACCAAAATCAACCCTAGGTATGACACCTAATGTAGGACCCTATGTTTTGATACCAATTGTTGGAAGATGAATTACTCTGAGAGGCGAGGTGAATCAGAGTAATGTACAAATTTTCAAACTTTTAACTTCATGAGAAAATTAAATAATGACCTTCAAACAACTTTATGAAACCTCTTAACTTGCAAAGTGAACTCTAACACATCAAAGAACTTTTAGCAAAATGATAAAAGACTTACATAACAATCTCAAAGCACGATATTGATTGTTCATGTAAACTTGATTGAAGAGTTCCTTTTAATTCTTTATTTCCACAAGACTTCATGTATCTTTTGAACACTTTTATAACATAATGAAATGTTTAATCAAGTATCAGAGCATTGCATGAATTGTATTGACAAATGACAAAATGAAAAAAATTAACACTTAAGCACATGGGCTGAAACACAAATGCACAAATTTCACCACATAACACATTATTTTTCTGAGTGGAAAAACCCTCACGGGGTATAAAAAACCACTCGTAAAATGTTCCTTTTGTTCATTCAAAGAGCACCGACTCTATAACAATGTGGAGCACCAACTCCAAGTACAAATTGAAGCACCCACTTCAAGTTAGGAGCACCAATTTTACAAATGTCACAAATGATAAACCATTAGAACCTTAAAATTTGATTTGCAGTCATAAAACCTTAACAACTCACCAATAATATGATATTCAATAAAACCTTAAGAAGGTTGTCAAATGACTGAGCCTTTCAAAAGAAACTAAGGATATTCAAAAAATGTCACTGTGTATAACATCTTCATCATTATCTTTGTTTTAAAAGAAGATTGGAGATAAACCCATTTTCTCTTCTAGTTACTGTTGTCTTAACCAATATCTCACTACACATTCCCTTTCAAATCTCACACCAAGGAATGGCAGAAAGCCATGCTTAAAAAATAATGAAATTTGTGTAAAAACACCAAAACTCTTGAGCTCAAACTTGAGTAGCCAAAATTAAAAAAACATAATTATTTGTAACTGCTTTTTGTTTTTATTGCAAACTAAAAAACTGTTTTAAAATCTTCATTTTGAAATGACAAAGATATTGTCAAGATTTTACCTCATTTTATGTCGGCCAGATGTCAAACAAAAATCTCATAAAATTCACCAAGAATACCTTCATTTCTAGCTGCGAGACAAACAACTACCTTGCAATTCCTTCCTTCATTCTAGCTAACTCGAACAAGAGACCATCAAAATCTCAATACTGGTTCTACAATTTTTGGATGGTGGCTAGGGTTTCACCTTCAACCAAATGATAATTACAAAACTTATTTTTCCCTATCTTTTCTTTCATTTACAATTGATGAATTTTCACAATAAAATAAAACTTGAAGTCCAAAAGTTTTAATTCATATGTGATAAACAAAAGTCATAATGATTTTAAGATCATTGTCAAAGACTTTACCATGGAGGCTGACAATATTATCACTTTGATTAGTATTTCCAAATTGTCGCTACCACCAAATATTTCATTCAGCCTTTTTAGATGCCAACAAGGATAATGATTAAGAAGGCTATGGATTACCCACAATAATCTCTTGATTATTGCTTTCATAGTCGCTGCCAAAGATAGAATCCAAATGACTTTATCCAAAGTCAAAACAAAGTGACCGAAATAACAATTATAAACTCATGGGTATAAGAATCAATATCCCAATAAAAATGATGACACTCAAGTTTGTCGATGGCTTGGGATTCAATATTATAAACTGACAAAGTCACCCTTCTAGGAGATTCAAAAGACCGATACAACCATTGTAAATCTGTCTGAGTTGATTATTATGAGAATATAAGACATCATTACCTTATTACTGAGTATTACCCTTAAGATACCGATAAACACAACTTTCATATCAATGTGATTGTTTCATAATGTATTTGTGAAGTTATATGAATAACTCATGAATGTAACATGATAAACTGTCTGTGTATTAAGGATGATACAACCATGTAAACCAAGCATGTAAAATCTGAATAAAGTGAATTCACAATATAAGACTTCATGAAGACTGAAGCTTACCAAATCATGTTCAATCTGAGCAAAGAAATGCTATCACCTATATGTGTCTCAAGTAGAGATTCAAAAAAAATATGCCAATATAAGTACCAACCAATATCACTGAACCAATCTGAGTGTCAGAACAATATGTGCATCTGTAATGATTAAAAACTAATATCACCTGATCATCAACACCTATAGAAAGAATAACCCCATGTGATATATATATCCTCTACACATGAATCCAACATGATTAGTACCACAAAACAAAATTGAAAGTATCCAAAGCACTGTCCATAAGGTACTGTCCACAAAGTACTGAATATGCCAAGATTGATTACAAAAATAACCAAATGCACCAAGTATCATAATGATAATGCCAAACCTAGTGTCAATCAATCGGTTTTGACATCAAGGACAATTGTGCCACAAAGAGAAAGTCAACAAAAGTTGTAGTCATGCCTATCTTAGCTTGTTCCCCACATGAACATATGTTCAATAAGATGACAAAATTTTAAACATGAAGCAACATTGTGAAAAAGTCCATCAAATGAAAGGTAATACACTAATCTATCAATTCCAATTGATTATTGCATCTCACAAACACATACAAATCCATACAAAAGCATTTTGCATAATACAATGTCTGAAAATACAAGGAAAAAGAGGCTTAAACAACACATTCTTTTATCTTTACTTTTCACCAACCCCTCAATTTGAGTTGGGAACACATATTTATGACTAAAACAACTGTCCTAACTATCCCATTAGCTAACCAATTATTTTTTGCAAGTATTAAATAAAGAACACT